>JAZBGX010000078.1:33001-47209 GCA_037414775.1 Zonitis immaculata
ATTAAAGTTGTAGTTGTATATGGTAGATAGTTGATTGGAAATTACAATAGTGGCTGTTAAACTTTATAATAAATAGAGCCAAAGTGCAGCACTCTTTTTAATGATGTTCCAGTCACTTTTATCGATTAATACAAATTGTTGTGGATTAATAAAAATGAGAATTATAATTCAAACGATCAACATTTTATTTATTCATTATTTTAAACGTGAATTCATTATGGAGCATTTGTGGGAAATAATTCGAATAAATGACAACTTTTTTTTGCATCAATCGAATATAATAGGTGTGCCAGTAGGAATTCGCGACTTATTTTAGTAAAATTTGAATGAGAAGGCTGAAATACTCGTAATCTATCTATCTATGGTCTCTTGTCGCTGATCGGATAGATTATGGAAACAATAAAAGCTTGGTGGATGCGAAACAGAATAATCATCGGACATCTTCAAGTTTCGTGAGCCGCTGGTCTTCTAAATATGACGACATCGATCTTAATAAATAATAGTGAGACAGAGCCAAGATTGAAGAATACATCACAGGCTGGACAACAATCCAGTCTAAGGAAAAGAAGTGTTTGTGAGTTGGTAAGTGTAAGTATATTTTCTAATGCAGCTAACTTCAAAGCCGAATATAAATATAACTTTTTATTCAATTTTTTTGTATCCCATTACCAAAGACTGACAAGATCGAATAGATATTTTTTATCATCTGAAAATCAATTTATATTAATCAAGCGATTTAGACAATTAAAAAATAATTAACTTTCATTCCAAATTGATAATTAATGGATATATATTTGGTGAAATATAGCCGTTTCGGTGCCATACCCATATTTAAGAGCATACTCAATGATAATCGATTTTCTTTATTCCAAGTATACCAGCGATTCCTCATCGCAATATTATTGAAATTATCACTCTAAAAAAAAAAACACAAATTTAATACCTAATAATCAGTTGAATAATTAAGAAAATACTTCAGTCTCTAATCGTTGCGCCATAAATAAGATGCACGATATAACAATAATATTGTCTATTAAAATATGTGAAATTTTGTAATAAAAATCACTATTCAATCCCTAAAAATTTGAACACAGACTAATTATTGACTGAAAAATATAAATAAATACGAGATTTTTTTGAAAAAAATACGGATTAAGCCTTTAATTAAATTGCCACGTCATCAGTTATCAAAAATTAATCAAACTTAAAAATAATTTGATTTATTATTTGGTTTTCAGTTGAAAACGAAGTTACTCCACATTTTTTCTCCAATAAACAAGACTGCTTTTCTTCGAAACAGTTAAACTGGTTAATAAAAACTAATAAAGAGACCTTACACTCTTCGGATCGCCGATTTGGCGATTGTTTATTGAAAGAGACTTATTAGCAGTGCCGTAACGGGGATATAAAGTGCCAGTGGTAAGTGTCTAACTTGCGCCTCGACGTAACCCAATACTGACGAATAAAATCATTTCAATATTAAGCCTCCTACTTACGACATCATCTCGTACTCTCAAACATAAGTGAGCAGTACAATCCAATTTTGTGTAAACCTTACAGTTTAGCAATAAAATTAGTACGTAGTTCCTTGAGACCAAAGACGTTACAGCCAATACTTCAGCACTATAACTATAATGGATATATATCATGTTAGAATCCTTAAATTATGGAATAAGTTGAGGAGAAAATCAGAAATTTCCTATCCATCTATCAGATGCTCGGCATTCTAAGTCCGCTCGTCAGAAACAACTTAAACTTATTGTTAGTTGCCTCAAGTGAAAGTTAGCTAAGAGAGTCTTAATCTAATTAGATATTAACGAATTGATCAGGCGACGTAAAATGGCCAGTGACAGTGGGTTTTTAAGGAACGGACTTTTTCGAGCGCTAGAGTACCACGCATCCGTGGCGGGTGCCTGTTTTTAGACACGCCCTTGTTACAGCACTGCTTACTAGTGAGTATATCCCCAAAGCTGTAGGGTGCACAACTTGGGAATTTTTATTGTTATTATTATAAAAATATGAATGTAGAAACCTACAAGCTGCCCGTTTTGTCCAAATAGTGAGTCTAACACTTTCGGAAAAAATGTCTCCATAATTTCCGAGTCTACTACTGCACTAGTAATAGTGCAGTAGTAATAATCGGTGGCCTGAAGCGTATAAGGTTACCTTGTTAGTTAAAAATTACAAAAGCAATTGTTTTTTTCAAACCAAATCTCGTATTTATCTGTAAACTACATCGAAAATAATATTTAATAAAACTGTTGCAACAAAACCGATGCCACTTAATGCAATAATTACACTTCTTTTCGGTATAACGACTCGATGAAATCGATTCAAAAACCTTAACAAAAAAGCAATCAATCAGAAAAAAATAATAAGATTATAGCTAGAAATAATGTACGAATTCAATTCGATTAGTCTTTCAATACAAAAGACTAGTCTCTTTTCAACTGTCTGTTGATATTGTTCATTCCTTATCAAATCATAATCATCAAAATATCTATAATCATCAGTAATATTCGCTAATAATTCGTATAACATTTTCAATTGGCATAAATAATGCAATAAAATATATGCTACAGCATTTAAAATAATGATTCCATTGATGCATAGAATTGATAAAGATAATCGATAAAATATGATTAGAATCGATTGGAAATATGGTGGATGCTCTTCAAATAATTTGATTATTAAAAATATATTTGGATCAGATTGTTTCGGATATAAATAAAATATAGTTCCATAAATACTATAAACGAGCGTTATTAAATAATAATCAGTAAAATTTCGACTTTCATTTAGGATTTGTGTTCGTATTTTACAACCAGAACAATTAATATCCCATAGTGTTTTATAAAATACGTCAAATAATTCCGAAATTGATTGTCTTTCCAATAATAAAACAGAAACTGACGATAATTCCTATTAATTTAATCAATTTATTGGTTAGATATATTGTTTTACTTCGTCGACTTACGTGGATTGTTGCGAAAAGATTAGCAGAATATTGGAGAAAAACCATAATAGTTGATTGCGTCGAGAGATAATAAATTTGTAAAATTATTAATATTCCATTAATTATTGCACTTGTTTTCGATAAACTCTGAATCGTTTGTGAATTTAGACAGAATTGCGACATTATTTTTACCAATTTTAATGGATCATCTGTGTCTTTCATAACAGGTTTCTTATTGAAATTCATTCCGATTCGAATCAAGTCACAATAAAGACTATAAGTATATAGAAATAAATTTATTCAACTATGGTTGCTTCATTAGTTTTAATGAATAAAATTTGTTCTAGTTGATGATAATATTTTATTATTGTAAAGTGTTGTTGTTGTTGTTGTTGTTGAGGAAGTTTCAGGTGATTGAAACTTTTTCTCACAATTGATTTTTTATTCTCCATCAATAATACGATTTGTGTTTATTCGAAAAGTTTCATTTACGATAGAAATCACACAAAAATGTGACCGGTACCATCAGTTCCTTGCATCCATGATAATTTCACATCATTACCATTTTTTTTTTTTAAATTGTGGATAATGCTATTTTTATATTGACTTACAAGTTGACTAAAATCTCTCCCATAAATGAATCTGACCGCTATGGGCTTCTACATCTACGATGAAATTCCTAGTATTTCTAGAAAGCCTCAAGTGTAATTATCGAATTGTCTTTTATTATATGTCTATGTAGTGCAATCTAAAATAATCAACTGCCACTGATCCTGAACAGACAAGGCATTGATCCATTTCCAGCACACATACTTCTATTATTAATTTAAATTCATCCACGGATTAGTCACGAGGAGCTTTTCCGTAGATGTAGAAGCTCATAACAGCCACGGGAGAGTTGCCCGTGACCGCGTAGATCAGACGACTATATAGTCACAGTGTTTTTTCATTTGAAATTTACGCTCTCTATCAATATTTATATTCTACAAGCTGACTCGACAGACATTGTCCTGCCAAAATTTCAATGAAGTCGGCTGTGATCGTTTCGCCTCCCAATAACATAGCTATAATTCCTGAAGGAGCAGGTGTAATTTTATTCTGCGAGGTAATAAGACAATTGGGCGCTGCTATGCGTAACTGAGCTAATGCCTTGTTCAAAATTATCAATCAATATCGATGCAAATTTAAAACGCGTTCTTTCAAATTTTCCTTTGAATGTTTCAAATTGCATTTTCTAATTTAGAAACAATCAACTGAGTTATTTTCTTTCTGGGAAAAAGCACTGTCCGTTTTCCCGATTAGATTGTTTTTTTCTGATAAATATCTCCATTTAATTCTCGAAGAAATTCTGTGAAATCCATGTCTCCAACTGATGAGATTAAAATTCAATTCAGTGCCATTTTCACATATTAAAAATATTGTAATTATTTTTTGCCTGTGGGAAAATGATTGTTGCTTTTTTTTTCTCTGTAACAAATTCTATAATTTTACTTTTGCTATTCTGTGAAACTGTTCTATCATTTTTGGTAAGCTGCAACTAAATAATGAGGCAACTCGCTTGAGACTCGTATCACACTTGGGCGCATCCACCACTTTTTTATTTACCCGGAATTAATTTTGAAAATTTCATGAATTCTCACTATTTTGATCTGGAAAATCCAATTTGTAATCATCCCATGCGTAGAATTATATTCGCATCCGTGAAAATTGGATTTTTTCAATTAGGACTTAATCTCGAACTAGATCCTCTATCATTTACCACTTATTTATTTACATAATAGCACAGGACTATAACAATAGAGATTATCAAATTATGTTTCATCCTAAAATTTGTAATTGTGAATATGGTATGAATATGAAAAAGACGGTTTGTCCGTTTATTGCTTTAATCTAGCTATAGGGACTCGTTATTATAGAGCTTATATGCTTTTTAATTAAAGGCTAATACAACAGCGTCTGTTCATTTTGTTCTTGCTTTCGATTACCAGAAATGGAACTTGATTTCATAATATGATAAAAGGTAAATTGGATCGATATTATATAAATTTCAATCAACGTCAGCTCCTTTATCCAATTCTTTAGAGAATAACTAGATATTATTATTATTATTATTATTATTATGTAGTTCCTTCAGGATTTCTACACAGACTCTCTAGGGATTATGAGTAATTTCTTTGAAACAGTAACAATTATTCTTGGAGAGCCTGAAGCTTGATTGTAAACTTCAAATTTATGGAAGCAAGCCGTTGGAAGTGATTGATTTATTGAAATCGGTAGAAACAACTGTTTCCGTGAAATATACTCACGAAAATCATTACGACCGTTCATTAATAATTTCTACCAAAATTCATCAAATATTTTCGCATTTTATAGCTCGAATATTAAGCCAATTGTCCACATTACGATTTTTTTTTTTAATTAATACAACATCTGCTCTTGTTAGGTCTTCTGATCCTAGATATTATCTCTTTAATTTCTTTTATCATCAACAATTGATAAATCATCTTTATAACGACGTTATGAGTTACTGTGATTTTTACAAACAAGTAAATTTTGCTAAAATATCATAGAGTATTAGTAATAATAATAATTATTATCACGAATTCTATTGATTACAATATTGAGCTGGAATTTAATGATATATTTATGTTTATTGTTTGTTGGATGGTATAAGGATTGACTCTATACTTATCAATAAAGGACCATCAAGCTCGAATTATTACGACCATATCAAGTATTGAGATTTCGACGAACAACCACCGAACAAGGGATTGCTTCTAAAATACAATACCGGTATTCGTAATAATAATTATTATTATTACGATGAACGCCGATTTTCAAAAGAAATTCAATGTTGTGTACTGGTTGATTGTTTTGTCGAATGTTATGAAGATTATCTCTATGTACTCGTCAAGAGAGGATTATTGTGATCAATACCATTAGTACTTGATACGAATAAATATCTATCACAATAAAGCAATAAGGTCGACTGAAGATAACGAATGTGGAAAAATTGAAAATAACAATTCTTCAATTTGATATGCGATCACTTGAATCTTTAATAAATAATGTTTCTGTCATATTTATTTTTTTATTTGTTTGAAACTTCTGTATTTTCTAGATGGATGATCAATAATAGAAGTGCTCTCAATATTTGCTATCTCATTCAACTCGATTCTATATATATTGAGAATTGATTAATTTTATGCTTATTGAAATATAAATACCAGATAAAGTTTTGTTTGTTTCATGTTTCTGGTGATAATTGGATTAAAATAGTTTTACAATATTGAAGTGATTTATTCGTGTAGAAATTTAATTAACAAATACTATTTCGTTTTTATTTTGTAGTTGGTTGAAAAAAAAAAATGTAAATTCTCTTCATTGCAACTATTTTTTCAACAAATTCCATCTCCTGATACTTAAATTGGAGCTAAATTATTGTTTGTTGTTTATCAATCTTATTTATAACAGTTAATTCTTAAGGTTGCATAGATAATTGAAAGCGTAGCTAGTGTTGGTTCAGTTGATATTCAACTTTCTGTGAATGAGAGATTTTTTGTTTGAAAAACTCAAGATAACTTTATTGTTCTATCAAAATATATAAACAGGAAATTACATATTGTTGCTATCCAGTTAAAGAGAAACTTTTCAACTATAATGGTAATTTAATTCAATCTTAGGATTAATAAACTAAATTATGAATCCTTCCTGTATTTGATTTGATATTATTCAGATCTATAGCATCATTTATTTATTAAAGTAAATTTATATTTAGTTTTGGTAATAGAAATAAAATGGGTTTCTCCCGGCGACTCCACCATTTTTTCGCCCGAAAATTTCATCTCTTCATAATAAATATTTATTCGAGTTGATTTGAAAACGGGATTTGAATTATTCACAACGAAAGTTTTAACTCTCATTCATAATAAATATTTTGCTAAGTAGATAGAAATGGATTTTAATTATTTTAAAATGGAAATTTTATTTCGTATTCATAATAAATAAGTAAATTTCATATTTTTTCAGAACTTATCAACTGAAATAGATAATTCAAAATTCATGAATAAACATTAAGGGAGGCTGGAAGAATTATAGACAGTAGATAGTTCAGGACTAACACTTTCTCGTACTGGTGGGATTTTTGATTTGTATTTCTCATATGTTCTCGAAGACAAGGACAGTGTACACGTATTTCTTATAACTTATATAGTGCATTGATTCCTATCATTTTCTGTTTTATGTTTTGGTGCCCTGAATCTGTTATTTTTTTGTATTATTTAATGTTGATAAATAAATTAAAAGTAAAGTTTTGTATTTTGTCTTTTATTCCGTACAAAATTTCCCCATGGTTTTAGACGACATGAAGTACTGCGATAAAATTGAGAAAAAATCCAAATCGAGGTAATTGAGAGCACAGATGGCGGTTAAAGTGTTAGCGTTGTATTCCGTTGTTGTTTTACTATATTGCCCAACTTATCAATAGCAAAAAATGGCTTCCTATACTGAATAGTCTGACTAAAGGTGCTTTCTTTATTATTTGCCATCATTTTTACGTTACAAATA
Source organism: Zonitis immaculata (assembly GCA_037414775.1). Taxonomy (NCBI): domain Eukaryota; kingdom Metazoa; phylum Arthropoda; class Insecta; order Coleoptera; family Meloidae; genus Zonitis; species Zonitis immaculata. The sequence continues at coordinate 40,524 of JAZBGX010000078.1, forward strand.
AAATTCGCTCATTAAAATAATAAAAACAAATTTTTCGTCACATTATATGACCAGAATTACTTCATCAAACATGTATGACTTCGAAAGGACTTAGAGACAGTTTCTTGTGAGTTTCCTGATTCAGCCTTGCTGTTATTTCGAATTACGGGTTGATTCTTTCTAATGGTATGATTGATTTAAGGAAACAGTTCAATTTGAGCATTTTGTGGTGAAATAACCAACAACTGTCTGAAACTTGTTCGCACCCCCTTTGTTATTTGAAATATTCAATTCTTCATATTTGTTCCAGCAGTCCTTCTCGCGTATCATAATTTACCAAATAAAATATTGTGAAATAATAATGCTTATGTTGATGATGATGATGGTGAATTTTCTCCTATTAGCCATCAATTTTTGTGATTTTAATTGAATTTAGGAATTCTTAAAAATTGATTATAGCTTGCTATTTAAAAAAAAAAATGACTCTACCTTATAATTAGAGTCACGCTATATAAATTTAATGTAATTTCAGTTAATGGATATGTCTGATGTTTCAACACTTAATATAATTAATATTCGATCATTGACGTAAAATACAATCGATATTCAACTATAACCGTTCCATTATAAATTACAACTCAATTTTGTCTTTCAAGAAGTCTATTCTCGTTATTTATTAATAAAGTCGTATTTGTAATAAACCAAAATCTAGTTTTAATTTTTAGAACTGAATCACCATGTTTTGTGGGATTCTCTGTTGTTCTTGCATTGAAAATTCATGGCATATGCGAATGAAAATTGAGAAAGGAAAATCTCAAATTGAACTCGAATGACAAAGCAAATCATCTACTAAATAAACGTCCAGTTGTCAACGAAATCACTCGATATAGCGACAGATAGAAATTTCGAATTGTTCAGACCTTTGTCAAAGCTCTATAGCGACATATGACATTTGATATTACAGCATTTTCTCGAACCAAATAGTAGTTACAATAAGAAAAAAGATAAATGGATTTAATCAGGAAGAATTCTAATTGTAAGACAATTTTTGTCAAAAAGTGGCGTCTCAACGGAATTAATTGATTTAAAAAAAATTTATTCTATAACTTAATTATATTGAGAATAACGATAGACTACTTATGTCGACTTTATTAAATCGAGAAAGATGATTTATAATCATAAATTCCGTTTGACTGATTTGATAACAAAATCGGTTCTCGAACTCAGATATATATCGAAAAATTGTGTCTTCTCCATTGACTATAAGCTATAAAAACCATCTATGTTTGAAACAATTTTTTTTTTCGAAGAATACTCAACGACCAATCAACTTCCAACCGCTATAATTCTGATAACTTTTTTTTTGAATTCAAAAAAAAAAAAAGTTTAATATAACATTAATGTGTTTTGTAAAGTAAAATTCATGAAATTTCTTTTGAAAGTCAAAGCAAAGGTGAAATTGTTGGTAGAATAAGCGCCGGCGCTTCATCAACAAAGCAGGATGTAAAAATACTGCAGCATTTGGTTAGTAGCTTAGTGGCGTCGCGACGTCCTCAAGCTATACACATACAACGTTTAACAATTCTATCAATAATAGAGCGCACCAACATTTCTCTCGTAACATATCATTCACGTGACAAATCAATCAAATGATCAAGGAATCATCATCGAATAATTCAAATATATAGCCAAATTAGAGTAAGTTTTATGGAATAAAATTTAAAAAAAAAATTATGTTTATTAAATTTCTTATTATTATTATTATCATTATTATTGCTATTATTATTATTATTATTATTATTGAGGTTTCTATTGTACGGCTATACCGGAAGTTGGGCTTTTAGTGGAGTTCATGAAAAATACGCCACATTTTATCACACTTCCTTTAACTTATTCTGCAACATCGACTCGAGGAAAAATTGGAAAGTGGTTTAATTTGCAAAAATTGTACGATGAACGATAATTTCCAAAAAAATAATTATAATAAGTGGAAATTCGTTCAGTTTTCTATAATTAAATTCTAAGAAAAATGAATTTATGATGAATTTTAAAAATATTTGAAACGACACATCTCAGATTCTATATTTCTATTCCAAGTTGCTGTTATATCCAGAATGTTGTCGACAATAAAAAAATTGTTATAGAATATTCATACTAATCTGTACATTAAGATTAAGATTAATAAATAAATATGGCGATGAAATTTCCAAGCTTGTATAATAATAAATACATTATTATATTCGAAATATGGAATGATTGTAGGTACTGCTCAATTTGGAAATTTCTATTAATTTAGATGTTAAGGAATGGGTTTCCATTATTTGGGCGTATATTAATATTTACCTATTTTGAACGGCTGGAACCCTTCCTGAAGGCATAACGCACAAAACTAGAATCATATCTGTTAGGTTGTTGGAAAATTTCTTCCATTTATCAATTAGATTTGCCCTCAATTATCTTCTTCAACTTGATATCCGATCACTTATATCTTTAATAAATGTTATTGTCATATTTATTTTCATTTGCTTGAAGTTTTTTGTATTTTCTTCTCAATATTTCAGGATTCTCAATATTTAATATCTGATTTAATTTGATTCTATATCAATAATTGATTAATTTTATGCTGATTGATATATAAATACCAGATAAAGTTTTGTTTGTTTCATGTTTCTAATGATAATTGGATTAGAATATTTGTAGAACATTGAAGTGGTTTATTGGTTTAGAAATGTAATTAACAAATACATGTATGACATTATCTAAATAATTATTTTGTTCTATTTCATGTGGGAAAATTGTTTTGTTTTTTTTTTAAAAAAAAAGGGAATTATAACTCACCTTACTGTAACTATATTTCCAAAAAAAGATCCCTCTCAGAATACTTTAATTGAAGTTAAATTAGTGTTTGTTGTTTATCACCATAAATAATCTTATTGATAACAGTTTCTATAGGTTGCATTGATAATTGCAAGCGTACTTATTGTTAATTCGTTTGAAATCTAACTTGCTGTGAATCAGAGAAATTTTTGATTGAATTAACTAAATTATTAATTCTTTCTCTATTTTACTTATCTCTAATTCATCAGAGTGAATTTATATTTCATTTGGTAACAAAAACAATTTTTCCCCCAGCGCCTCCACCATTTTTTTGTCCGAAATCTCTTATTTATAATAAATATTTATATTCGAGTTAAGTTTATAGTGGCGTTTGAATTATTAGAAATGAGTATTCTATCTAGCTAGGAACCCTTTCCTGAAGGCACAACGAACAAAACTTGAATCATATCTGTTAGATTGTTAGAAAGTTTCATCCATTTATCAATTAGTTGATTCGGACAACCACAAAATATAGTGGATCATAGTTTGTGTGGTTGCTAACATTAACCCGAATTTACAATAAATTTAAAATTTATTTGAAGTTGTTAATTAAACAGAATTTATTACTTACTATATTTTAAAAGTTTGAATTTATTTTCCAGTCGCTAAAATGGATACCTTGTATGTCTCCCATTTGCATGGTTTTCCAAATTTGAGTCATCATGGTTTAGAATCGAATACAATAACAGAAGAAAGTATTCTATCATTATTGATTGTCTTAGGTAGCAGTATATCGTTAGTAGGCCTAGTGTTCGCTTTTATTACTTACAGGTGAGTTGTTTTTTTTTCTCCTAATTCAATACTTTTATTTAATTAAAACTCTATACACCAATAAATAATTACAAAACAAAAACTAAATTAACTTAAATTTATAACAATAGCATTTGAAAACTTATAGAAGCTAGTGTAAGTTTTCTAACTAAACAAATATAGATAGAGGTGAAATTTTATAAAAACTAATACACCTTGATAGAATTGTTTATAGTAGAACTACAACGAAACTTTCAAAATTAGCATAAACTTTACGAATAACTTTAAAATACAAACTAGGTATTTTTTTATTTTTAAATAACGCCACCCAGCTGGTGAAAATTCACTGAATACTCACCAATTATCACAGTCTAATTTTGTTCATTTACCAAATTATTATGGTCGGTTGAATCATTTCCAAGCAAAAATTCAAAGAAAAATCCAACCAAATGATTCCTCTCTAGAAATATTTTCGCTCTATTATCGGAATTTTGTTCCAATTCTATGTTGTAGCGTTTCAAAGAAGAATAAAAAATGTTTCTCCTTATTCCTACTTCGTATTTGAATTGCTGGACCGTAACGCTACATTCTGGACATTGCGAAAAATCGTCACGTAATTCTATAAAAAAACTACAATTCCCGTGATGCAATGTTGTTTTATTTATTTTTTTAGAGAAAATCTAAGGAATTTGCAAGAAAAATAGAACAAGGCTTTACCGATTGTAAATTACAAAATTACATTTTTAACGTGATAACAACGCACAACAAGAACAAGATTGCAATTTATCGTATTTTTAATAAAAAAAAGCTCAAACATTTTTAATTATACTGTCAGAAATATATACGAAAGTTATAAATTTGGAACAAGACGATCGTTGGAAACGAGAGAAAAAAAATTAATTAAAATTATGGGAAACATGCTCTTAATCAAATAAAATTAATTTATAACATTTTGCTCTTACTCGGGCGCATGCAAAATTACGCAAATACAACAGAATGCGTTCATTCTTAATTAGATGATTAGTAAAATTCTGAGAGAAAAATTGAGACAATTATTGTTACAAAGAACAGAGATAGAACTGAATATGGAAAATGGATTTTATACAATGATCATTAGAAAACACAAAGTCCGTTGAAAGAGTTCTGATTATTTACAGAAAATTATCACACTGAATCGGAGAAATTCCCGGAAATAAGAATAATTTATATCAGGAAAAACGGACTGAATTTCAATTAGAATTTATTCGGTAACATTTGTTTTTTTCGCCTGCCTTACCAAATTTGAGCGAACGCGAAAAATGTGAATTATTTCTGTCAAGTGGCACATTCAATGAATCAAGTCAAGCTCTCGAAAATGGGAAATTATAATTGGGAATTATTATACAGATAGTAGTCAGAAATATATAAAATTTCGCCCGGCGCATCCGCCAAAATGTCTTTTATACATTATCTCGATAGAAGCTAATTTTAATTTATTTTCAAGTTCCATAACGCACAATTATAAGGTAAAATAAAATTAGATAGTGAATTATTAATACAATGTTGGATATAATACGTATTCTGACAAAATTGCTATAGTCTTTCTATAGAATTTTGATAGCTTATTTCGTGAATTCTTATGTATAAATCATATTACGTTCTGTTCGTATTATCGAAGATGACAAGAATATTATAAAATTTTGAATATTTTTTCCATGTTTGTGATAATGGATTGTTCCATATTTCCATTTCAATGTTGATTGATCACTTTCAAGTATTGAAAGCTCTCCAAAATTCACTCTATCGAGAATTTTTTGCGATAAAGATGATATTTTACGTCTCATTATCGTCACAGTCTGATATAAATATCTCTAAGTAATTTCTATTCTTAGAGTACCAATAATTTATAGGTCTACGATTTTTTTTTCTTTAGAATTTATTCATTTGAGGGACCGGGAAGTTATGGCGTCTCTGCTTATGTCGATATTTATTAGCGTACTGTGTACTTGAAATCGTGCCAAATATACTTCAAGGTCAGAGTGACTTGTCCACTCGTTATTAATTGAATTTCAATTTTCTTTCGCAATTCATGGTGAAATGGCTACTTAAATACTAAAAGATTTACATTGTGTGCTTTTTGTATGTCGCAAGGCTAGTAACGCAACAGTTGCTACCAAAAACACTTGCGATGTTTATCAAATGCAATAGAAGCTCGTAAATGGCAAAGATGATTTTCCAATTCGGTAATTTCGATCTTTCCAACTCGTATTCTATTATTAAGGGTGGAAATGAAACAAATTCGTGTCAAACACAATCAACCAACTTTGGTTGATCGCATCCAAAAACTTTGTCGGCAGGTGTTCGGGTCCGAAGAAAACAAAGCTAACCGGTCCACCACAACGACACAATACACAAGCATTGGTTGATCGCTTAATAACTGGCGATGGAAAACGAAACCATCTTGATTATCTGAAATATGAAGAACAGTAGCTCTCGAATGAATCGTCGTTAATGGGATCGTTCATCTTGAAGTGTAGAAACTTAAACCAACTATATGAATAGAGATCTTTAATGTGAATCAATCTTTAATTGAAACATGCCCAGCGATTGTCAACAGAGAAGGCGTTATTCCGCAACATGATTATTTAAGACACCGGTACATTGCAAACGAAGCCTAAAAAAAATTATTAATTGAAGTGGGAGATATTGCCTCACTCACCATACTCGCCCGATCGCTGCAATATTTTCTAAGTGGTGAAAAAACTGTCCGAAATGTCCTTTCCAGATATTTCGCTCAAAAACTAATTGATTTCTATTGATCTGGAATTGGAAATTTGCAAACTATATGGCAAATATCCGTTTGAGCTCAATGTAAAAAAAACGGCAATACTTTTCGGTCTCCTTAATATATACAATGTTCTTGTTATGGATGAACCCTGCATTGTTGTTGTTGTTGTTGTTGGAACATCCGGAGATCTGAATATGCAGATAAAAAACCTAGAACACTTGAAAAATCTTAGAACTCGTTCGAGATATCTTCTAAACAAAGACATATTTCTCTTCAAGATTTATTATATCATTATTATTCCAGAAGAATACAA
>JAZBGX010000079.1:0-55342 GCA_037414775.1 Zonitis immaculata
ATAGTAAGTATTTCTCTCTCTCTAGTTTGTTATCGTTCACTTAGAAAACCTCCAGCATTGAATTACTAAATGCTTTCTACTTTGTGTTTTATAATAGCATTATGTTTCGATAAAGTGATGTTGGAGATGGAAAATTTCAACTATACTTAACTAAACTATAAGAGAATTATCATTTTTGTATTTTCTTATTATCTCAGAGTTACTTTCAATTTTATAAAACAAACATCGTTCTCTAGTCAGAGAAAAATGCATTCCTAAAATTTTGCGAGTGCTGTTGAACAAAAATCAATGAATTAAAAAAAGAATTAAAATATTTATTCCAAAGCCTAAAAATTTCAAATTGTTGCATAAGCTGAGTTCCAAAATTGATATGTGGAATGAAACAGAGAAATGTAGAATTTTCTGGAAACTCGATCTGTGACTTTTATTTCAAAATCTCTTATTACGTTTAGTTGTTCTCATCCATCTATCACCCATAATTGAAAAGATGTGAGAATGCTCAATCTGTATAAATGGACAAATAGCATTAATCTAAAATAAAGAGGATTTAATATACTCTGAACGTTTGAAATTGGAAATAGGATGTTATACTTTAGCAACGGATCACTAGTTCATCATCATCACTTTACTTATATGTATTACGAATAATTTTGGGATGGTGTGCCTAAGATGTTCGAAAATTTTGAAACTTATTCAAACGGATCCTACTTATTTAGATTACCTAAAATTATATTGTATTCTATAAATTCTGACTAATTTTTTAAATTATCAATTCAAACGAAAATGTTGCTTAATTGAAATGTTTCGACTCAATCGCTCAAAAGTTGGTGAATTATAATTAGATAGAGCTTTTACATTTTCATTTTATAAACTTCAACTAGCAGGTAGATAAAAATAATCGAACGCAATTAACAAGATTTCCAAATTATAAAGTTAGAATGTGTCAGATTTGTCTCTAGTATCCAACATAACAGTTCTTTAGTTCTAATTGGGGAATTTCCCCAAAATTCAAGTTTAGAATTACAGTAGCTGATCTCGAATTTTTATTTTCTATCATGAATACGAACGAAACGAGTACGACACTAGGTCACTCTTATTTGTACTTTTGTCATACATCTTACAAGAAAAACTATTCAACCTCTAGACTTGAGATTTAGAATAGTGATATATATTGAGTTTTAGATGTATTATCATTGATTAATCACTAGAATTTTTCGCATAAAGTGTTGATCAAAAAGATAAGAGCTATATACAAGCTGGACCATAAGTAATGGTACACAGAGCAATAGTGGATTTCTCATATCAAAATAATAAGATTTAGCTAAATTTACCTTATACCAAAAGCTGATACTAATTGAGATACAGGACGTCAAAGTTAAATTATTTTTTTTGATTCTTCTGCATAACTATTAAACGCATTTTGATATAGGCAAGCCAAGCAACTCAAATTCATTAATACATTACCCGTACCTAATAGAGAGTGCCTATACGACACTACTTTGTGTGACTCTAAATCATCATAAATTTTTTGTGCCTCACTGTATATTTATTTCTAATTTGAAACGGTAGCATGTATCGAAATTCAGCAGGTAACCATTTTTTACGTAAAACATGATACAATGCTATACTTATAAAAAATACATATAAGGTGAGCTACAAAAAAGTTATGATGATTTAGAGTCATACAAAGTGGCCTAGGTGGCGCCCTCTAATAGGTATTGGTAATGTGATAATAAATTTGAGTTTCTTGACTCACAAAACATCCCCATACCAACTTTTATGTCGATATTAGAATGTGCTCAGTAATTATGTGGGAAAGTCAAGTAAAAAATTCAACTTTGACACCCTCTATCTCATTGTCAGTTAGTATCAACTTTTGGTATAATATAAATTTAGCTAAATCTCATTATTTTGATATGAGAAATTCACTCTTGCTCTGGTTACCATTACTTATGGTCTAGCCTGTATATTGAAATAGAGAGAGAAGGGGAGGATGGAGAGGAAGCGAGAAAGAACTCATTAAAAAGACAACTTAAAATATAAAAACAGATGAAAGTCCGAATGTACTGGAAAGCTTTAGAATATTTCTCGAAATTACAAGAATGTTGGATTAAAAAAAAAAAATACCAGAAAGTTCCAGAATATTTTCCGAAAATACAAAAATGTTACGAATTCATTTAAAAAGATAAAAGGAACAAACGAATGAAAAAAGGACAGCGCCCTCATTATTTTTGTATTTTTGTATGCAACTTCAGTGGTTACGATGGTCACGATAACACGTATGTGTTGACAAACAACTGACCTTGCAAAAATGATTATGAGTGTATGAAATTACAAACGAATATTTTAAAACCATCTAGAGAAGATTTTGCATTGAATGGTCAAACTCCCATATTAATACCTTCAGTAGTTGTCAAATTATATGCCGTGAAAATACGATTTTGAGGTCGCGTGACGGTCTTGAATTTTACTCTCATAATCTGTTACAAGCAAGCAGAGTTTTTCATAAAAATGATATAATATTTGTCATTGTTGTTGGTTTGATTTGAAAGGAACAAGGAGCCGATCTTGTGAAGTACATTCTAAGTTTACGATAGAAACTGAATCATATGTTTTCGCATCCGCTCATAATATAGATTGATTTCCAACCCGATCTCTTGAAAAACTTATCTTTTATTGCAGAACAACTAATTGCACAAGTTATATCAGTATGTCGCTTAAAACGAAGTCAAGATGGCGATTGCGGGCACATAATTGATTTTCGGCAATGTATAACCAAATTTAAAACTCGTTTACCTCATTCTATTGATACTATTATATCACGATACATATTTGTTAGAAGACAAGAAAATGAAGGATATAAAGTTTTTATATGAAAAAGAGCGATTTCATTTTTTATTCTGGAAAAATCCAACCCTTCCGAAGAAAAAAATCAATACGACCTGCATTGCGCTCAAATAGTACCTGAATAATTTTTATAAACATTGAAGTTATGCACTTTTAGAATCGACGGCAATTTGAAAAACTTGATGCGGTTTGCACCTTGTATCGTCAGAGGTTTCTTGAAGGTACATCATTTTTTTCTATCTCTCCTCTTGAAACTACCAATTTGTAGCACCCTGTAGAATGGTTAACATTTTCAATAGCTTCGCGAGTCCCCACAAACTTTTAGTTTTAGCTAGTACATTACATTGTATTATAATCATCTATATATTTGAAGTAATTTCTCACCACATTTCATAAGTAAGTTGTTAACACCAACCACATCAGCCACCATATTATTTATTTCTATCTTCCTTATACACACATTTCTAGTCTCGATTTCGAATTAAACGAGTAAAGTTTGCTGCTAGTATAATTTAACAGTATTCATTTGAGAGCCATCAACGACTCAAAAGTCCCTTTTGTTGAATATCACAATGAATTTTATTTTAACCGTTAAAACAGTTAAAAGTTTGTTAATTAACCTAACCTTGACGATTTACATCTGAAAACTATAATAAATTTAAATTTCCACAAGTTTAACAATTGATATATATAGAGGCGACCCTAGAATATTTGACGATAAACTTACTCCATTATAATTTAAGATATCAAATACATCTGGACGGAAACCAGAATCACCATCTACCGGGTGTTTCATTCAACCTGACATAGCCAGATATTGCCAACAGTACTTACTGCAAAACTGGAATTTAATGGTTATGAGGCGATTTTGGATTGTCTTACTTTCGTTGAAACTTATAGGACTTCGTTTAAACTTATAGGACTTCGTTTCTAATAGAGAAACTCTATCCCTTTCCACATTATACTGTGTTGTTGAGTTTTTCGAGGAAACTTTCAACAAAAACACCACTCGAAAACAGTTGCTCATGAAATTAACGAAATTGCTTTTCTAACTACACTGCGTATCATCAGATCCAGGAATATCGTGGTACAGTGTATTAAGAATTCTCTGAAATTTTAAATATCATCTCCACCATATTTCTCTACACTAATAACCAGGGTCGAAATGATTATGGTCTCATATGAAATTTTGTGAGTGAGCATTGTAAAAAGTAAATGGAAGTCAGAATTTTTTTCCTAATAACAAATAACATATCACGAGCAACTAGATATGAGAAATATACACTATTGATGTCACATTAAATAAAATTATAGGCAGATATTACTTCAGAGACTCCAAGTTCAATGTGGTTCCAGTAGGGTGCTCAGCTCATTGGCCTCCAGCTTCCAGGTTTCAATGTGGAAATAAAAGTTGACACTTCGAAAAGTTTTTTGGGAGGATAACTTGGAGACAAACTGTATCATATCATTACAATGCGTCAAATTAGAAGTTCCTTTGGAAATATCTGACTTGTCAACTAACATGGATCACCTGCTATATTGAAACAATTCAATCCAAAACTACATAAGCATGATTATTCGATCATAATTAAATATCGGTTCATTGGTTAAATTTATAATTGAAGAGTATACAAACGAACGATACGAATCTCTAATGAATTAATGTTGTAATCAAACATTGAAAAATTCAGACCAACTTCAAAACGAAACAAAAAAATACACATTGTTCTTTTTTACTGTAATTTTAATTAATCTATTTTTACAATGAATAACTTTATGCACAAAACAAAAACCAAATTAGTATTCTGTAGAGATTACTAATTATTTGCATATACAGTACGATATAAAAACAAAACTATACATATCGTGTTTTTATAATAATTGGGAATTATTCAAAAAATTATGGAATTTATCGGAAATATCGTTTCTCTCAAGTCAATTCCCACGATTTATAATTCGAATAGAACAAAGTGTACAGTTTATCATTGATTAAATGTTAGAAATGGGAAGATTTAGTATCATGAATTATATTCCTAAGTGATTTTCAATGTTCCTATATTGCATACATACTATACCTATATATATTTTGTACTATATATGTATATGAAATGTATAAAGTTTGTAGGAAAATTTGTTGAATCTAAATTACACGCCGAGTTCAAAATAGTTGATAGTAAATAATATCATTAGTAAAATAATGGTAAAATGTGGATTCTTCCAAATGGAAAATTTAGACAATATATGGCCAATATTTGAAATTTTGCATCAACCTCATCATTGATTTCAATCATTTTTGTGGCAAATTTCAATAAATCCAGTGAATAATCATAATTTTTTATTATTTCATTCGATAATTCGCTAATATTAATTGAATATAGAATAATAATATTCAATTAACTTTAACTTTAACTCAACTATTAATGAATTTTAGAAGTTTATTAATTAAAGTTAAGTTATTATTACGAAGTTATTTATTTAACTATTTTATTTTGATTTAAGCTCCAAATAATTTTATTTTGCAATTTCCCAATAGACTATTGTGCTTATGAACATAGTTGTGAAATCTTTTGAAATATTCAAACTTTGTAATTTTTAAGCTTTTCAATTTCAAACTTTTGAAGATTCAATTATTGATTTTGATGTTAATTTAGATCAAATCTAATCGAATTTACGTTCTTAGTACTATCCTTTAATATCAAACTAATTAATTGGATGACAAAGATAGAGAGAGAGTGAGAGAGAATGTCGAGACTGCAAAGGGAACATTTAATTCAACAATCCATCGAATTTAATCACGTTTAAATATTTCATCCTCCAATGAGCAATTATGATTATAGTTTTATATTATAGAAATATAAATATAGAAATGCTATTGAATCATTTGAGCACTATGCGCTTTAAATTGAGTGGCCTATTTTTCAACAATAAAATTTTGCTATCAACTTTACACTTTTCGCTTTTATTTAAATAACTCAAACTTATAGAGGCTCAGTTTTGAGATGGGCTCCGCGAAAAAAATGTCAAGAGCCCCTGGTCTATTTAACAAGAAAATACAATTTTATTATGTTTAATATTCGAACGAATTTTTTTTTGTCAAGCTAATTAATGAAAAACATTCGAATGGATCTTTCTTAACTTTTTTTTGTTTTTGTTTAATTTACAGTATTTAGATTCTTGACGTCTATAATTTTTTATGCTTCTGTGAATCTTCAATTAGTTGTCTTTCAACAAAAATTCGAAATTATAGAAGCTCGAATACCTACAATAAGTGTCTCGAAAGTATTTTTCAATTAAAAAATATGAGAATAATAAAATGAACAGCATCATTATACGTTGATTTTGTATTAAAGTACAGTCTTTGAGAGCTTTTTTCTTGAAAACTATGTCTACCAAATTATTTCGTTGGCACTCTTCTGAACGTGGAGCAAAATTTTTGAGTACAGCTCGCCACGTATTCTCTATAGTTGCTGTCATCTCTTCTTGAATACTCCCTTATGTAAAGTGTTACTGTGTTACTGATTTGAGGTAGCTCTATAAAAAAAAAATTGATTGGTCTCAAGTCGGGTTTACGTGCATGGCAGTCGAGATGTAACCATCAAAATCCGGAAATTCATGTAAAGTTGGAAAATAAAAATTGTTTTCGATCTCCATCTACCGCTGAGAATTTACAGTACTGTCTGACCACTCTAATCTTCGAAAGAATTGTTTACCCAAAGCAAACTTATCTTTTCATGAATAAAGTGGATTCTCATGTTTTTGTTTTGGATTTGTTAGACTCCAATAACAGCAGTTTTGCTTATTAACATGGCCATTAAGGTGAAGGTGGAGACACGAGTATTTACTCATTGTGTGATTCAAAAAAAGGCACTTGGCCTTTTGCGAACGGAAAGACTGACAATCTCGCGACATAATTGGCCTAATATCTCAAAGTTTTATGCGTTTGTTAATATCCTTGGTCGTCACTTTGTTCGATGTCTTTTCAGTAGCGAACCGATTCCTGGAAACACTTGTACTCAAAGTTGATGAGATAAGTACTCGGTACTTCACGTAAATAATTAAAATTGCAAGACTTTGGCCACGCAATGGAAGCAGGATTATTGTTTTTGTAGATCGGAGTACTCTCCGAAAACTTCTCGACAATTAAGTTGACATAGTGAACATAACAAACTGGGGAAAAAAAACTTTTAGGGCGCCTTATGCTATGTTCATTATCGATAAATTCAATTGCTTAGTATACATTTTTGTCACTAATTTTGCCAAAGAATTTTTGAAAAACCGTCTTTATTGGGCTTGTCTATATTTGATCAATTTATACATGTTGATCAATTCCAAGTTTTCTGAATTGGCCTCTCAAATATTCCTAGATTTATATTTGTCGGATTATTGACAAAGCTCACCGTTTACTCATCATATTCAAATAATTGATTTTATTGACAGTAGACGATTCAATAAGTCCTCGAGTTCTATTGAAAACTTTACAAACAAAATTACCCCAATCTAGAGATAAATGGAATACCAGCTTCGAACACTTGAACTTGATCACACTGTTGACTACGACTACTTTCGGTTATAAAATCATCAATTTTTTTTCAAAATTGGTAAACTCCAATATACAATAATTGAATTCAAATTTTTGTCAAATTATGCTCGATTTGATGATGATATTTCCCTCAATTTTCCATATTTCAGGACAGCATAGAGAAAAATTTTATTCATTCTCCATCATATGATTATATCTTATCATCGATTATAGCCTTGACAAACAAAGTGTAAATGAGATGAATAAGAAATGGGAAAACGATTCGAGAACAATGGTTATTTCTAAAAATTATGTTAAAGATACCATAATGAATCTAGAATAAAAAAATGAGTGACTCGTTTTATACGTCGTTCAATATATTAATAGGCAAATAAATATTATATTCTCTAACGGTTTTCTATAATTCTGAATAACCATCTATTGCTCTGGAGTAATTTTCAATTTTGTCTGAAATTGTAAATATTTTATCGAGCAATTTGATATGTGGAAGTTAATCGAAAATACGATTCTCATTGCACTAGATGCATAATAAAATAAACAGAGCAACAATATTGAATAGTGCCAATTATAGAAAATTCCAATATTCTCTCCTACTTCTATTCTACAACAATCGTCTACTATACAATTTATCGCCTATACTTGAATAAACTTCACTTTATCAAACTAACTTATTACATCTTTATTTATCATTAAAATTTCTCTCGAATATTCTTGTATTTGTTTAAATTGTTAGGATACAGTGAAAGTACTTAGTCTCTAAAATGATTTGACAAACAAGACTCTACGTTGAATAAATTCTAAAACGATTTCGGATTAATAATGTAAACCGCTAGTTAAGATTCTCCCGGCGCATCCGCCATTTTTCGCTCGCTTAAAAATTACTTTCGGTTTCTCAATTTCTTTAAATTTTAATCATTATTAGAATAGCAATAACAATTTTTTTTAACATCTAATTTGCATTTTATAGTTTCTTGAACGAGCTGTGGATTTAAAACTACCCGAAACTAATTTTTTTATTGATAAACTTACAAAGGAAACATCTCAAATATTCAATTCTTGGATTCACAATCTATGAATATTTGGGATTTAATTATTCAGTCTATGCTTTCGATTGAAATATCTTGTTGAAATTCACGGAATACCTCAATTAACAAACATTTTTCATGGGATGGTTGTTTGTTACTTTTGTCGATTTAATTAACTTAAAACAGTCCATTGAAAAATTGTATTTTGTCCTGTATATTATTTTTGTTTTTACTACAAAAATCAAATCAATAGACGATAAATTTATTTTCGTTCGAAAACTTTCTAAATGAATCAAACAGAGCTCGAAATAAGTCCACATTTTCAATTTATGATGTTTTCCACCAATTGTCATTTATTTGGTATTAAATAGTCAAATTTATTATTATTATTATTATTATTATTATTGTTTAGTTTTTGCTCAAATTTCGAGCAAGTTTGAATAGAAATTATTCGGCTATGTGACTAGTTTTCAATTCTATTATTCGCGAACAAAACCTTTCAAATACAGACAAAGATGTAAATAGCACGAGGAGTAATTTAAGAGAAAATCTCGGTCCGGTCCCAGCTACAATATTGATCTTGTCTTCCGGTTATTCATACAAATACAGTAAAACTAGATAAATAAATAATTTACTAGCAAGTCGATCCTACAATAATTGTGATTTATTTGATTTTTCGATTTGATTTACTCTTCTCCTATTTATTATTTATACTATCACCTCTTATCATGGATATCTAGTGACATTTGAAGGGAAAGGTCTTTTGTCATTGTTGTTGTTATTGTATATGGTTGTAGGTAAATTTATAGAGAATTATTCTCCACGATTGAATTACTTGTGAGCGATTTTGTTCGGTTTCATGCACCACTTATTTCTTAATGTATCTCCTTTTCAGTATTTTTTTTACAGGTCGATATGTTTAAGTGTGCAAATTAGACTTTCATGTGGAAATTTTATACAAAAATCCCAACTAGTTACCAGGATGAAGCGTGAAAATTTTGAATCTACATTTACTTCAACTACCTAAACATAATTTTTCTTTGTTGCCATTGGATTTTGATTGATTGCAGAAGTTTGGCAATCAATCGCTCACTATTCAAAAAAGACATTTTCCCGTTGAATAGTTTGGGAGTTGGGATCCTTCAAAAATATCAATCAAACGATCAAAAGAGTAGAGAAATACAAAATACTTAGGCAATAGGATAAATCAAAAGAATCAAAATACAAATAGAGCAGGCAAGAGCTACCTCCATGAAGATGGAAGGAGCATTTAGCAGCAAAGACTTTAAGTTAGGATGAGGAATGAAAAAGAGGTGACTATTTCTATAAAGAAACGCAAACTGCAATATCTGGGAAACATAATGTTCGGAGATAAATATTGCTTATTACTAATATTACAGGGTAAAATTCAAGGCTGTCAAACCAGCCAGAGAATGGCTCAATTGCTCCACAATTCAACCTCATAAATCTGCAGCAAAATTCGAATAGGTTCGATAATTGGCGACTTTCGGGCATAGATGGTGCTTGAAGAAGAAAAAATAATTTTAGAACAACAAATAAATCTTGTTCTTCCAAGTAAATTCTATAGAAATCAATTAATTTGTTATGGAATTAAATTTTCATATATCTGTCTAGTTGGTTGGAAAATTTAATTTTCCCAAGTAGTTATATAGATAATTAATGAAACGGAACACTTAATATATTTATTGTTTTAATTATCAGTAAAAATAGCTCGAATGGGCTATTATTGTCAAAATATGCTCCTATTTATATTAACTACTGGAATAAATTCTTACTTTTGCAAAGAAATAAAAACTATTTTTATAATCTTGAATTGTAATTCATGTCGTCTTTGCCTCCTGTTTATGAAATACTATGTTATGTTCAAAGTTGTTGAGGTAGAAATTCTAACGATATATATATTTAATATATGTCTGAAATATATATATCAGTTTTTCAGGCGACATAAAGAAAATGAAAGTAGGGCGTAAAAAACTGAAACACTTCACAAAACAACAACAACAACAACAGTATCAACCATACTTTACTAGTGTCAACGAAATAAAATATTTTACAATTTCAAAACAATTGAATTATTGGTATGATAAGAATATATTGATATAAAAATAAATTCACTAGATTTATTTGATTAAATACTTTTTAACAAACTAGTATCATGAATATAAAACGACTAGTAATAAAGCTGCGAACATTAAAATACTCAATCGATTACTTTAAATTTAATGGTCGGGTCTAATCTTCCAATTAGTCGGCTAAATCAGAATTTATTCTAAACGGATTTTGAAAATTAAATAACGATTGTAACTTCAATAAATATTATAAATAGAAACAAAACTGGAGATTTCAAGAAATGAATCAGAGATTTTTTCAAGAACTTATATCTAATAGAGTTTTATATAAGATGAAAATATCACAAAAAAATTTAACGTTCATTTGAAATATAGAGATGGGAGAGGCAATATAGAACATTATGAAGAATGTGGTGGTTTCAGTGAATTATTGAGAAGCTTTCAAAATTTAGTTAAATATTTGTGAAGTCTTCTTTTATAAAAACACGTAGGTGTACTTCTAAATTATTTTCGATGATGAAATTTCTCTTAATGTTTTTTTATTTTTATATAATAACAATATTTTTACGAAAGACGAGACGACATTTATAGAAATAGAAGAATATTAAACAATGTCAGCAAAGATCCGATGGATTTACAGAGAAATATATGAGATAACAGAGAAGAATCGTTTGTTTCTTGATGGAAAATATAAAATTTTCATCAGAAACTAGTGATACAATATTATTCAATAAAATAATCACCATTGCGCTTAATATCTTTTTGCAACCGTGGTACCAATATTTGTATACCAGAATTGTTGTAATCTATGGATTGGGAATCAAACAATGGGCGGAATGCATTTACAACATTAACTCGAGTTTTGAATAGCCTATTTTTACATAATCGTCATGAGAAATTGAAATGCGATAATCATCTGGTGAAATATTACGAGAGTGTGGTATGGTTCGATTGATGAAAAAAAGTTTTTTCTTGATGAGTTTTCTGAAAACTCTCAATGAACAATTTCGACTGTTGTCCATCAAATTGGAATATGTGGTATTAGATCAGTAGTTGACAACCATTGATGTCATCGCTTAGACTTACAATTAGATAGATACAGTATGTATCTACGTTTTGTCGAAAGTTAACAACCGATCAAGAAAAAATTCCTTTTGATAACTGAGAAATTTGCCGAACATATGGTAATGCGGTTTCACTCTTCCCGTAGCTGAAAAAAGTGCAACTGGATTGTTCAATCACTTACACTGAACCTTATTGCAAGCTCTAAGCACTTTCTATTGAAGTTTTCCTCTACACCTTCTCTAAGATTGTCATTGTTAATGATTTTCGGTATTTTAGAGCGTGCGTCGTCGATCAATAAACTGAAATCTCTCGAAGAAACTTTTTGGAACCATCTCTGTGCTGTGCTTGAATAAGAAGTTAGTAAGTAAACTGTAATTCGAAGCACGGGAATTTACCAGATAAACTCAAGCTCGAAAGGAAGACTAAAATCTTGGAGTTGTAAAATCTCGTGACATGGCTATGATTTCTGAACCTACATCCTCTGTACCTGATCTATCGAATGAGAATTGGTACCTTGAATCTAAATCATCTATTGTCTGTCTATACTAGGCCTTGTCAACAAAAAAAAAAATAAAGCCTTAGATTTCTGCTGTTATAGCAGCTACACCATCTATTGCGCCATCTTCAAAACCTGGTTAACGAAAGAGGGAACAACATGCTACCATAATGATTGCATCTCCAATGTAAAGTATTTGAGAAGAGAAAGAATATGAGAAGTTAGCAAAAATTGATATGACTCTAGAAAAAATGAAAAAGAAAGAGCTACAGAAGCACACAAGATAAGAAGATCAAAGGACAATCCTACAAACACAAAATAGTGCAAGAAAGTTCTCCGTAAAAATTACGCCATTTTTTTTTTAAGTATACGTCATTCTTATTGTTTCCCATACATATTCCTTAATGCGTACACTGCTTTGGTGTTAAGCTTGTACTTAGAGAGTAAACAACTTCGAATTAACGTTTGATTGAAACTGAACAATTGTAGCAAAATATTAGAGGAATACATGTGAAATAAATGACAGTGGTAGCGATAAACAGTTACGGGAAAATATCCATGAGACATTGCAAAAGAGAAAAGCGCACGAACATTCTTGATTACATGATATAATGGAATGCTCAGTGCTTTCTGTATGAAAACTACCATACATTAAAAATAAACTGGCCCGTGCTCAATACTTGTTAAAGAAATTAGAACCTACTTGTTTAAAAAATTTACCATGCTCCATGCTCCTATAATAAATGAAACACTGAAATTTGAAATGTGGAAAAATAAAGTATTCGTTTGAATTTAAATGTTCCAATAGTTAAACTCGATGAACGATTCTAATTTAATCAATTTTTCTTTGAAAAAAAATATTAATCTCAATAGTTTATTATTTTTATAGAAATTTTTATATCGAGCAATTTGCTATGAATTCGACCAACGTCTAGACTGAATTTACTTAATAATTTTTATAACCGATATTAAAAAGTCATCTAGCATAAAATTTGATATATTACAATATTAAACTGTGCAGATTTTGAATGAGGGTAGTAGTAGCTATACATGAAATAGAGATGATTTATAAACACACGACAATAATCCTATTTCTAATATAGAAACTTGAGCCACTACTTATCATTCATAAAATCAATGGCATACTTATAATGACCCATAAAATCAATTAACTTGATATTGATAATTTGTTTTTGTTTTTTAATTTCGAATAAAATTGACTTTTATTTATTCTAATAATTGAATGGCAGTAGATTGGGAAATTTCAAATGATTTAAGTGAATAATTATTATTTTGTTTTGTTTTTGTTATATGGAAACCAACGGAAAAATAATTTGATTTATACGCCTACCGATTGTACGTTTTTATTCTCAACGAACCGATAATGTGTTTTCAATTGTGAGGCACTTCCTATTTAATTGGATTTCTAGCAATATTCAATTAAAACCTATTGTTCCTTCCCAAAAAAAAATAAAATAAAATATAATTATTGTTTTGAATAATTCATAAATACTAAGGTCGTACGATCTGAGAATTTTTTTTATAAATACCATAAATATATAAATTCACAAACTATATTTTATCATACAGAAACACATACCAGCTGTTCTTATATTTGAAGGTCAAATCGACCCATTTATTTGGCAATTTAGCAATTTACCAAATAAAATTTCTATCGACAAAACAGAAACTGATCAATTTTCAATAAAATTACGACAACAACAAAGAATTCAATTAAACTTTTTTTTTATGTTTTGTAGGTAATCGAGGCCTAGAAGCTCCATATGCTGTTCTTGTTTTTGTCCATGGTGAAAGTTTCGAATGGGGTGCTGGCCATCCTTATGATGGTAGTATTTTAGCTTCCTATGGGCATATTATTGTTGTAACATTGAATTTCCGTCTAGGTATACTCGGTAAGTTCTCAATAATTTTATCAGTTAAAAATTCAAAATACTATAACCAAAAATATTGCATTATCTTGTTTACTCTAAATATTTAATGCGTTCCGAGGCTTTCCCTAGTAACATACCATTTGAGCTATAAGTTTTTCTTTTTTTTTTCAATTGAAAAACTTAGAATATGAGAGATTTCCTGAAAATAACTCTGGAAATAACTGCAAATTCCTAAAAAATTAAATAATGGATCCTTTATTATTGTTTTGTGGAAGAAACCTGACGAAAATCAAGCAAGGATTGATGATCAATCGATGAATCCTTTCGTATTCCCCTATTATTGCAATGAAAAATAATTAGAACACAATTTTGTAAATTGTATGTCGGAATCATGGAATTTACATCATAGGGCTTGAGGATATTTGCCAAAAAATATATATTTCTTTCATCAAATTGCATAAAACCGAATTAATACGTAATTTACGATAATGAGATAATGAGTCCAGCAAATTCCAGTTTCAAATAAAACAGTAATGAATTCTTGTCCAGCGAAATGCGGGAAAGACATTTTTCACCTTTGGAGATTCTCAAAAGATTTTCACAAAGAAATTTCAATAATCAATCACCAAAGAATTTTTTTTTCAAACAAATACTTAATCGAGAGATTTCCATTTAAAAAAATATGGAATAATAAGAGTTCGTTGTTTAGATTCCAAAAATTGAAAATTCCACAATAACAGAGCTTGTTCAATAAAATTTATAGTGAAGTCGTTTACTTTAACTTTATTAAAACTTACAAATTAAAACGCAATCTAACTGGCTTCATTATTATTAATACTATTATACCGGAAAACATTATGACTTTCTGATAAGTTTGTCTTGAGGAGTTTTAAGGATAAGACAAAAAGAAGAAGAAAGAGAATAAAATAGATAGTGAGAGAGCGAGAGCGAGAGAGAGAGAGGGTGAAGGCAGCTTGAAATAAACGAGTCTGTACATTTCTGAATGCCATTTGCCAACTACTACTACCGTGTGTGTACTTAAAATATTAGAACACTTCCGCGAATTAAGTTCTTTAATGTGATTTATGTTGAGCTTAATTGGATAAAAGCAAGAAAGACAACACATTTAAATTAATTGTACAAACAAAGATAGATTCCTATTAAAAGCGTAAATTATTTTTTAGTAGGATGAAAGGGTGAAATTTTTATGATTCAATTCAATTTTTACTGATTCTCTTAATTGTTTTGATTTCTTTCTAATTTTTTCGTTTGAAAAGTGTAATTCGAATATATAATTAGATTATTTGTTCGGAGCTTTATGTTACAATAAATGAATCCCAATAGTTTTCGAATTAAGTTATATATAGTAACTACGTTTTGTATTGAGATTATAACAAAGTATATGGTATCATTATTAATAATGCATGTTGTGTATAAAGGGAGGTTTATGCAACTTGTCGGACATGTTCTTGTTAACTGGTAACTAATTTATAATTCTATTCACTTTGAGAAGGTCTCTTTATGGCTCACATACACACACATAAATAATATTCAATTAAAAACAACCTTAGAAAAACGAGAATGACGTGCTTTCTAAACATGACACTTGAACTGACAACAAACGGATTTACTCGACCGCAGTTCAAAAGCTAATAGTTGCCCATTTTATCATCGATAGTAAAGTACCCTCTAGAGTTGTAACCAAAGCAAATCACATTGAAAATATATGATATGTTGGATTAAAAAACATATCGAAAGACGTCAAAAATTTATTGTAAAAATATTAGGTTGGTAACTTATAAGCCCTCCACTGTTTTTCGATTGATTTCTAGAATGTTATAGAAGATTGTAGAATAATCCACTGCAGTTAATAATAGAGCGCGAATTGTACCATTGGACAATTGAACTCTAAGTAGTAACATTTACAAAAAATATGGGCATTTCTCTAAGGAAACTTCAACTGCTCTTTATGAATTTCGTTTAGGTCGAAAAGCGACCAAAGCAATTTCCTGTATATGCACAACGATGAGTGAATGTGCGCTCTTATGATCCTAACAAACATTAGTTCGAGAGATTCAAGGATATAAATTTCATCTTTTTGATGTATCCCATATTGAGTTCGCGTTATTTGTCAGCACAACTTCACTGTTCTCATACTGCAATAGAAAATCATCTCCATGCTTTGGGGTGTACGTGGAAATATTTTGTTTGGTTGCCGCATAATCTGACAAAATTTCAATAAAACAACTAATGTATCTATGAGATGCTAAATTTTTATCCTCTACCAATTAGTAGCTACGCGATGTAATTACAGGAGATGGGAAGTGGGTCCTGTACGTCGATTATATCCATAAGCTCCAGTGGCTAAGAGCTGAGAAAATAGGGGTACCGACACCAAAACCTGACGCAAGTCGAAAGATACTTTTGAGTGTGTAGTGGAGATTAGATGGTATTAGTCACTGGAAGCACTCGCACAACTAGCAGTACACTCACAGCTGAGATTTACTGTCAACAACTGGAACGTATTGCAAATCGATCGCCGCAAAGTAAAATGTCATTCCTACATGACAACGTCCTACTCCGTACAGCTAGGGTGACTCGTAAATAAATTATTCCACTTAGATAAACTGTCCTTACCCGCACACCGTATTTACCAGACCTTATACCCTATTAATAGATAAGGTATATCTGGAAACCGAATTTTAGTCTTTACCAATGCGTTGGCGACAAGTCATAGATAACGATGTTCCGTATGTAATTGAGAAATGATTGTAATTTGTTCTTTGAAAAAATAGAGTAATCTTGTGTTGTGAGATGGTGCGTTTATTGGAATTATTAGTTCCCAAGATGATAATCTATCAAATAATGGGAATAATTCAACTTAGAGTTGAAAATTTTCTGAAAACATCGATAACTCCAAATTTCGAGCATCTTTCAAGTGAATTGATTTCTGTTAAAAAACAAATTAAGATCGAATATTAAGAGTGATGGTAAAGTTTGTGGAAATCTTGAATTATGTGAGAGTCTCAAAAAAATTATATTTTCTTAACAGAAAACAATAGTTTTTCTCTGCCAACTTCCAACAATTTAGATCAAATATTCGACCTCGTATTTCCTAGTCATTCGCTTACGATCATTATTCCGGTTGTCCATATCGATTTTCTTAACAACAAAACTATTTTTTTTGTAACCAAAATATAGTAACTTTGGTTTGAATATAATTTGGATATGGAAATCAAATCGATTTGTTTTCTCGATGAGAGTCTTTAAATTAATTTTCGATCGGAAATTTCAGCGATTTTCTATAATTTTCAAATAAAATACTAACATAATAAATTATCACTTCCAGCAATTTTAACCGTACGTTGAAGATGTTGTTGCTTTGATTTTTTTTTGTCTAATAAGAAAAAAAGACTTGATATAAAGCTGGATGATGCTGTTAAAACTTTTTTACGAAGAAACACGAAATTCTTGTTATAAAATAATACAGCTTCTATACAACAGTAGCAGCAAAAAATTTTTATCATAAATTAAATTTCAAGATAGAAGTTTGATAATTCTGTTGAGAAAATATTTTACCATACCATAGGCATTTTCTAAAATATCAATCAAATTTGATTTAATTCAAATTCATCAATCTTGAAATTTAGAAATTCCGTTATATTTTTAGAATATAACATTTGAGGAGATGTGTGGTGAAACGACATTCGGTTACATATAATTCTACTCGATTCAATGTTGTGTGTTGTTCCATCATCTGTATCATCATCAAACATTTGAAACTAATGGGAAATTTATTTAGTATGTAAAACGAGAGTTTGGTAGCTATCTTTAGTATATCGACTTAATTTCAGACAGGTTGCTCCTTTCGCATCAATAGATCTTCGATATTCTATAATGTTGTAATTTGCAAATTTTGATACTAAATACGAGTATTAACATTTAATTGGGATATTTTGTCAAAACCGATTATTACCAATTAATTAATCGACAATAATTATTACATCAGAATGAAATAATCTGATGAATAATATTTGAAAATACATATAGCCATTTAGTTGGAAATATGATAATTACAATTTTTCGATTAATTAAGATCCATTAGCATACGAATATAATCATTGTGTCTATGTAGGTTGAATAGCAATAATCATAATCCAGCATTATTATTATGAATATATTCCATATAGACCAGTAACTATATCTACCTTATTCTATCCATCAAATATATTCCATATGTGTATATAGTCAAACGACAAAAGCGATTCCAATTATACCACATAACTTAACATAAGATTCAATAAAAGGAACAAAGATAGAGCGATATAATCATCATCATCATCATCATCATCATCATCAAACAACAACAACTTCAATTTCTGAAGTCAAAATTGTAATTATAATTTGAATGAAGGGTTGAAGTCAAATAATTGGTAGTTAGTATTCAATTTTCTTTCCAATTATTAAATTTTTGTAAATTAATTCCTATAAAAATTGGGTCGAAGTCTGTTATATACAGGCTGTATTATAAAAAGCGTTCCAAGCCGTAACTCTGTTATTTATAAAGATATGGCTGGTACTTCTTGGAACAAAGTTAAACTGTTGATCATCATTTATTTTATAAGATATATACTTCCGGTTCCATCGGAAGTGGCATTAACTTCACCTTTTTAAACGGA
This sequence comes from Zonitis immaculata, assembly GCA_037414775.1. NCBI lineage: Eukaryota > Metazoa > Arthropoda > Insecta > Coleoptera > Meloidae > Zonitis > Zonitis immaculata. The sequence continues at coordinate 18,635 of JAZBGX010000079.1, forward strand.
CCACCCTATATATTTCATTATTTTCGGATATCTTGTTATATTCTCTTCAAGAAAGCTCTATAAAGTATTATATGCCTAGAATAAATGGTTAGGTATTAATTAATTCAATAAAATAACAGTGGAATTTAGAAAGAACAGAAAAATTTCATTCATTTTATGTAAATCTAGTAACCGACTAAACTCGATTTATCATTGATATTGCTCATAATTAATTAACAAATATCTCAATAACTATTGGTTTTAGGCCTATGATACCTTAGATTATTTTCAGTTTTGCCATATCTTTGGAAATAACGGAGCAATGACTTGGGGCGGTTTTTTTTATAAATACATCCTGTATAAATATAAGTATTTTCCAATAAAATTCTTTATTCAGTCTTTATCGTTATAGCTATCGGTTTCGTTTTCCGTTTGTTGAATGTTATTTGCATCCAACGAGTTGATTCATCGTCTTTATCTCATCAAATTCCACTTTATTAATTAAAATTTGATTATTTCAAGTCTTATATTGATTTGGGAAAGAACCGATTCTATATATATACAATTATATTTCTCCTGGGCGGACAGCTACGGAGAAAAGCAAAATGTCCATTTAAAGGAGGTATCAACTCAAGGCAGTTCTTCAAAACTTTGGTAATCTCTATGTATTATCATTGGTAGATAATGTACAAATTTGCTATCTGCACTTCAATGGGAGTTTGACTTCATCGAATTCACCTGGAGGATTGGGAGGTGCTGACTCTTTGAGGTCAATTTCTTAAGGAAATACTGAGTGGTCAAATGAGTATTCTGTCTGCGTCCATTCAGTAGAGGGCCTCGTCAATAGACGTTTTGCCTTAGGGAGCTTACATATAAGAAGTTTGAGGAACTAGTAAGTCGTGAGTGGTCTCTGGATATTAAGGAGGGTTTTACTATAGTGAATAGATTTTTGTTCAACATAAAACGTCCGGGCTTTGATATTTTATCCTGATTGTGAGTTGATTTACAATCTGGGTATGGATCTTAGTGCTCCAGTTATTTAAGTTGTCTATGGCGATTTAGGGCGAGTTTATTGATATTCTTGAGTTAACTAATCTTTAAAAGGCGGAGTTATTCGCCAAGCATCTTACGTTTACTTTTTATACCAATCAATGAAGACCCTATTGCATTAGTAGACGAAGAGTTATCTAACATATCCTTCAATTCAGCGAACATCAAAATATTCACAGCAGAAGAAATAGGAAAAGGAGTGAACAACTTAAACTTATGAAAAGCTCCGGGCATTGATCTAGTCACGCCAAAATGATAGAGGAACTACCAGGAGTAAGCGTAATACTACTTAAATACATAAATAATGCTATTATCAGAAAATATTACTGGCCAAAACAGCTAAAGACTGCCGAAATTATTCTCATCACTAAACCAGGTAAAACCCTAACAACGCTGAATCCTGCCGACCTATAAGTTTATTATTACCGCTAAACTTCTTGAGAGACTCCTTATCCGTAAAATAAAAGTCGACCCCAACATAGAAGAATGTATCTCTCTTCAGTTTGGTTTTAGAGAATCTCACTCCACCATTTAGCAGACTCACAGAATCAGCCAAGTTATAGGTAAATCAAGTATTTGAACCTAAAGAATACTGTACCTCAGCGTTTTTAGATGTAAGTCAAGCCTTTGATAAGATTTGGTATAGAGGTTTGCTATAGAAAATTAGGAAATGTTTCCCTATCATTTACTTCAAGTTACCGGAATCCGATCTTAGTGGAAGAGAGCTCCGAGTCAAGGTAAATGATGCAGTATTAAATAAATATCAAGTAAAATCAGGTGTACCCTAAGGCATCGTCCTCGGACTTTGGTTATATTTGGTGTATAGAGCAGATCTTCCAACTGACAGCCATACCATCACTGGAACCTTCGCGGATGAAACAATTATCCTCGCATAGGATACATGCCCAGTGATTGCTTCTAATAAACTACAAAATTATCTAAATCAGATTGAAGTATGGTTGCAAATATTGGAAATTAAAATAAACGAGAACAAGTCCATGCAAGTGAATTTCTCACTTAGAAGATAACAATCTCCGTCACTTCACATTAATAATACTCAGCAGCAAGTACAAACTATTGGGTATCCATTCGGATAACAGACTCACCAGAAGAGACCATATCAGGAAAAAAACGTAAGCAGTGAGCAGATAGATATAAAGGTGAAAGAGTTAAATTGGTTGATCGTAAGAAAATAAATTATTAATTTACAAAACTGTTATCAAGCCTATATGGTTATACGCAATAGAGCTATGGGGGTGTGCAAGTAAAACCAACATATTGAAGATACAGAGAAGCCAGTCAAATATACTTAAAATGATAACAAATGCACCGTGGTATGTGAGTAACGAAATCTTACACAAAGATCTAAATATACCATATGTCAAAGATGTAATAAGATAAAATAATGTCAAACACCACAACAAGTTGTAAAATCACCAAACTACTCTACTGCAACCGATGATTGTTAATCCTCAACAACCCCGAAGATTGAGAAGACATTGGTTAAAGACCTGAAACAAGATTAAAGAGGGCTTGTCGATGAACAAGTACCTCGTCATTTGGGGTGCTTCAGCACTCGAGATAAAAAACGGGCTTATAGAATGTGTACATTCTGATAGCTTGAAATAAATAAATAAATAAATAAATAGCTATACAGTAATTTCGAATATTTATTTAATGTACGTAATTATTTTTGCTATAATTTCAATTAATTTCATTACAGGACAAATCGAAATCTAAAAATAATAAACAAATCAATTCAAATATTTTCATTTGTCGTTGTAATTTTGGTGGATGTGCCGTGTAAAAATCAATCCAAAATGTTAATTATCAACAGAAATTCTTATATTTAATCAAAAAAACTAAATATCTTTCCATTTTCACGTACCTGTTTTGACCTTTAGGGGTTTTAAGAAATTAGGAAGTGTCCGGCTGAAGGAGGTTAATTTTTTGAGGCAGGGTGCCTGCATTCGTCTAAGAAAGGGACTATTCAATAAAAGTGTTGCCCTATATAATGTATTCTTCTCTGGGGCATTTTATAAGAGCGGACAGCAAATCCGAGGGATTTCTGGATAAAATAATAGATAGTAAAATAATTATAGTGTCAGGGTCCGTAAACAAGAGAGACCAACAATGGATATTTCACTCCACTGGATTTACCCATAAGAGTTTCGAAGAATTATTAATTGTCCGGTCATAGAAGGTATCCGGGCTTATGAAGTTTAACTGTATATCGATAACGATAATGATATTGAATTGTAGGCATCTGCCATTTCTCGCCAATTTTATATTGAAAATCGATTCGTTCTAATTAGTTTATTAATGAATAATCGTGAATCTTTCATGATTTTCGATATGAAAGGGAAATTTCAATAATTTACACAAATGGAGTCATTATATGGAACATTTTAATTTTGGAACTTGAGAAAAAATCAATAAATAGAAAGTAGATACAGTAAAGAATAGCATAATGTCGATAATGATAACGATTCCTGAAGGTCAGATATTTTGTTCAATATTAGGGTGTAAACTTTATTCAACTAAACATCATGATTCGTGTTTTTAATTTTTCGACATTTCTTGATTAACGTTATTTGTTTGAACAAGAATTTTCACTTAGATTTTCTCTGGAAGTTTCTTAAAACAACCACATCCAGATATCTTCCTCTATTGTAAAATTATTCCATGCGCAATAAAATCTACTCATTTGAAATTATGTCCACAATTTCGTTTTTGTGTTGTTTTTTCTATCATTTTTAGATTACTGAATAATTTGAAAATTACAGTCATCTCAACAATAAATGGAATTTGTAAATACCAGAAATACCAGAACAAAAAAACAAAAAAAAAATTTGTCGTAGTCCCGAAACATTAAAATGTCACCAATTTGTCGCGACATTATCGCAATTTAAAGTGACCTAAATTGAAACTGACGCTTTTTGTTTTAGTAATTCTAATTTTTTGAGAGGACTCAGTAGTTATACGTTCGACATCAGTACAAATTACTACTTTTATACTTATAAAACCATCATGCTGATGTTGACATTTAAATACATACATGCACACACACACACATATCTATATGTCTATATATATAGATGGATTGCGCTGTGAATTTCCAGTTGAATTACGGGACACGTAAGGGATTCTCGAAACGTTAGCAGACCTGTCGACGCCACTTGTCAGAGCGTCTATCAGGGCGACGTTGTTAGTCGACGCCACCAACACCATACCAATTCTATTCTCTTTCTCTATTTTTCCGCATTGATTCGGCAAGTTCACATCGGTTTACAATACATTTTATAAAGAGTTTAGAGCGAAAACTTGAAAAGCTGCTCTGAAGAATCCCTTCCGTTTACCGGTTGCAATATACAGGTACTCTACACATATACAAACGCACAAACAGCATATACATTTTTTCAATACTAAAACGATTTAATAGGAACGCAAATCCGAATTTGATAACAGATAAAAATAGATCCGTATCAACAAATTATAAATTTTTAGCTTAACTATTAATAAATCACATTTGTACATATAGAAATAGAAGGTTTATTTTAAATATACATCATGTCTCCAATGAAACTGTTTGATTTCCCAGGTTTAGGGTATTGTAGTTGACAAGATAAAGAAAGTGCTCGAAGATTCTAATTCTAATTCTTCCACATTAATTGTACGAAGTCGTCTTCGATAAGGTTTATCGGAAAAATCGATATTTCCATCCTTGAATTTCCTGCACCATTTGGTGGTATAATAAAAGAGCACACCCTCACCCAACGTTGGAAATTGCTTCAGTCATTTTTTGACCTTAACAAAATTCCTCAATTAAAAGTAGTTCCCTTCAAGAAATGTCCAGATTTACAGTAAACTTTAGTACATCGCCGCTTGAATAGGCAGATTTTGTTGAGGCGTATTCTAAACACCGGGCCTCTGCAGTTGGTTCAAATAAAACAATAGCTCTTGCTTATCATCATTTGTTTACAAAACAAACAAGCCTGTTAAGTTCGAAAACCAATTATTAGCAGTTCAACTTCACTCCATCCCACAGAAAAAAGTTTATAAGTTTATTTTGTAAACAATTCTGTATATAATTATTAGTGGGCTACAATCTTTTCGCAATAGCTATCTAAAGCCATTTATTTTGCTCTTAAAAATCTGGCAAATTATTCCTGTAAAGCAAAGCTACAATATATAGTGGAAATTTAATAATAATCCGGCATCTCGAAATGTAAATTTTAAATTTGTATGCAATAGGACATTGCTTTTTGTGTATGTGTTTGTAGTATACATATATATGTGTATATGTACATATAAATATGTGGGCGAGTTCACTACCATCGTCAATCTAACAAGTATACACATTGAAGAAAACCGTATAGATAAAGACTAGAGAAAGAGAAATACAGAGTGTAGAAAAAAAATCTACCGCACAACATGAATGTATATGGATTTATTTATAAACCACATACACTATCTACGATATTCTCCAAGAATCCTTTTTTTTTCTCTTCCACAAACACATAAATCTCGTTTAGTTGCGGTATTGCAAAACCTCCGTTTTTGGGTAAGGGACGGGGAATTTATACTAGTCGATTGAATCAATATTAAAATGATATTCGATAAAACTATCATATTTTATTGATGTTCACTCGACCGGCGCATCCACCATTTTGCTAGATGTAACAATTACGATTTAAAATAAAATGTTCATAGATATAACTGGAATTACATCAAATATTACAATCCTTTACGAAATTGCAGCTTTAAGGCATAATTTATAACAAAATTTGCTTGATATCTCAATATTTATTTGTAACTACAAAATAAAGTTATTGTTTCGAGAATTATTCATGAATATTATAATTTATTCCATTGTTATTCTTGTATAACTAAATTGATGCAAGGTATCTATAAATAATGGGAAGTGGAATAGAAAGTTGAAAACGTTTTTTTTTTATATTTATATTTTTGCAAAGAAACTCAATAATTCCCTCAGAGAATTCAAATATAGATATAACTTTGTATATTTGTACATTTTTACGAGCGAAAAAAAAACCTAAGGCTTTCGATTTTAATTATTCAAAAGATTCAATTGAATATTTATCAATTTTTTTGTAGTGACAATGTGAAATAATCAAGCTTTTTTATAGTAATTTGACAATTTGTTGAAAACAGTAGGCCAAAAATTTCAATTAGGTTGACAAAATGTAACAAGATATTAATGTTAAATTGAAAAAATATCAATTTTCATTGGGAAACACACAGAAAAAAACCTAAAGTAACGAACAAAAAATGTTAGTCATATAAAAGTTTGAATCCTTATTCTAAATTCAACATCTTTTCTGTTCTCCTCATAAATTTGCATCAAGATCTGCATCGTAGATTTTAAAATATGTACGACATTGAGAAAAAACGATTCACAAGTTCCATTTTTGGTTCTTATGTTTGAGAAAAAACTTTTTAAATAACAATACGTTACCAACTTTTTCCAACTATAGTAATTAAATCGTTTTATTTGTGACTTCGAATTATTCAAGTCAGTTATGTAGTTTGAGGGTTGAATTCTCTCTAGTAGCCCCGAATTCTTATTAAAAATAAGAGTTTTTGATACGCATACACGTATTTGCTTGTTTAACATACTAACTTTTTGACCTTGATTTCTCCCTCACTTTCAAACAAAATTTTAACTGAAACAGAATCGAAAAGTCGACTATATTATCAACGTTTATGCATCACTGTCCTCTATCATAATTATAAATCTCATCCAGATCTGCCCATATTAAGGTTTTTTGGAAAACTTAATATTTTTTCGGAAATCAACCCCCGAAGAACAATTTTCCTGAGCATATAAAATAGTGAGATTGGCCTCATCTCTAAAACTGTGGAATCATTATTATTGTATTACCGGATTGGTGCAGGCAATACCAGTAATCCTTGATCGCCTAAATCTTTTACTCAAACCTGAGAGTTCTTCTCTTACAGCGTGACAGTTGTGATTAGCCATCTGCCAGAATTAATATGTGTTGAGTACGATGAGGACTCAGTTTACCAAACCATGATTATGTACTGGATTTATGCTAAGCCAACAAGTGCCCTAAAGGCTCCGATACTACCACCTCAAATGTCCTCGGTACTTCAAACTTCTGTTGCACTCCACGGTCAAACTAAGGTTGGATACTAGTTCACCCTAGTCTCGACACCTCAAACGCCTGCTTAATCTATTCCAGGACTGCAATACCAAACCACCAAACACCCCGCCTCGTTTTACGGGTATAAGCAGCAAAAATAGTAAATTTTCACCCTAAGCGCCCTACCCCCAATAACCACGTGGTTACTAAGTGTTCGACAGTCTGCTAGCCAACACAAAAGAGTTTCCCGCTCCCTCAGAACCTAATATCAGTAAGGCGTTTCTTACAACCTTTGATGGATGACGGTCGAGCCCAATCTTTCAGACTCTGCTACATCTCTTTGCTATCTGACGCGTATGTTGTTTAATTATTTGTAACAATGGGTAGCTAATCAAATACGGCATCAGGTCTGCACTGGTCCTAATCTCGGGTACTTGACTCCAGAGTAACTTTTGTGGCCAGCGACTAATGGCATGGAAAACGAGCCTTTAAAGCGAAACCTTGAAACAATTGTTTAATCTTATTAATTATCATTTTTATTTGCGAACTTAATCAATACTAACAAATTGGTCATTAGGAAGTGTCGCAAACAACGATTTCTATCAAACGTAAGAATCTATAGTAAGCAACTGAATAGATATTCCGTCTCGACATTATATTAAAGTTATATTTGATAGTAGAAAAATAGATGAAAAATTACAATTCTTTTGATTTTCATGAATATATGGAACACATCTCTCTTAACTCTAATGGAATTCTAACGATATTAAAATACGACTCAATATTTTTGTAAGAACGAAAATCGAGGATTTTGCTATACAAACAAAATGAATGACTTGGAACTTTTGTTAATTGTTAATTGTCATAATTTCGCTTCTATGTTTGTGACAGACGACATGGTGAAAATTAAAGGCTTTTCAACATCACATAACAAACCCCCCCCCTCCACCAATTACCAAAGAACCAGGAAATTTTCTATATATTTATTATGCAGAAATTTGTTATATAAATGTGGAAAATAAAAAGCGACTTGTTTGCTAACAATAACAGGAAGTTGCAAATAAATTTTACAAAGCAAATGGTCACAATTTTAACACCGTATTCATTATAATTATTCTACATGAGGAAAATCAATGAAAATAAAAATAAAAAGAATTCAAGAAATAATTTATTCTCGATTGAGCTTGAAATTGGTGACTTTCAAAATCAATTAACGGAAATTCAAAGAGAGAAATCACAATTTCTTCAATCTCTCTTCAATTGGAAATCAAAAATAATCATCAAATAATAATATTAAAAACGACCCAATTGGGAAATCAACACACGAATGAATTGCAATAATAATAACAACAATAATAATGATAATAATAATAATACTAATAATAATGCTAAGTTCAATTCAATATTAGAAATAAATACAATTTTGCCAAATGGAATTACAAGAATTTTCTAATATCTTCTAGATAACAAGAAAATTTACCGCAGTGCAGTTGCCATTTTCAACATTTGCACCTTCTTCACAGAAACATCAAAACAAATTAAATATTCAATATTCCATATTAATAAATAACTTATTGAAAATCGTATATGGAACGATTACGATAAAAGGTTATACAATATGAAAATATCATCATTTAGTTTTTTGTTTTTGTTTTATGATGGGTGTTAGAATGGAAGTTTGAAAAATTCGGTCTTAACATAATCTCTGAACCAATGTTGGGTGATAAATTCATCCCATTGAGCTCTATATGCATCGTGTTTCACCACCAACCCTCATAGATATTTCACCCTTGCTATATGGCCATTCGAGGATTCTACGATCAATTTTATCCCGTTTTTTTTTTATATCTGTTTTCTCGTTTCATATAAATACGATTTTGATTGATCGTAAATTTTATTTAAAATCCTAAAGAAAATTGTCGCTTATATGATTTCTTGTTGTTTATTGTTTCGAAAAAGTTCATCCATAATTTCCTATTTGTTTTTATTAAAATACTGAATATTAATAGTTTATGGAAACTTGAATTTGTTGGAAATAAGTGAAATTTCCTGTTTATCGTCTGCTATAAAAGCAACCTTCAAAGTTAAAGTTAATATAAAGGATGGAATAGAGTGATGTGAATTAACAACGATCAAAGCTTTTCTAATTAACTGAAAAATTCTACAACTTCCTGATTTCTTCAGAAAATCGATTTACGATCAACATTAAGAATTCGCAGTAATAACAAAATACATAAAAAAAATCGATTTTTTTTTTTTTTATGTTCGAAAACTGAAAATTTCCCATAAAGCGTTTCCAATTCCCACAGCAACATCAACTATCAAAGATAAAAAAGAACAATTTTTATAACTCAGCAACACTTTTGATTCGTTTTATTGGTTTCTATTGAATTTTCATAAAAATTGTCTGGCTCGATGTATTTCAACAATATTGAATCCGAAATAAAATATAAAACTGTTATTTTTATGGCCTTCGTTAAAATTCAAATCATCAATTAGTCAGACATCTTTTTCTTATTTCATGTAGATGTTATAATTTGTATTTTATGCAAATGTAAATGCAAATTTCCATAAATATTGAATAAGGAATTTTCCTCTTGTCTTTTTCTTAAACAAATGCACAACAAATATAAAATGAAAGTTTTAGATATCTGTATACAGTTTCGAAGAGAATTTTTATGAGCTTGAATCTTGAAAAATTGATTCCATCATATTTTATTCAAATGAATAAATACATCATAATATCAGTATATGAATAACTAGAGAATTAAAGACCAAAGAAACTAAAAATAGCATCTATCCCATGTATTTCTAACTATAGATATACAGTAGAACTTCTCTTGGGCGGAAGTCTGCACGAAAACAAAATATGTCCATTCAAAAGTTGTATACGCTCAAGATAGGTTTTCGCATAAAAGATTTCTTATCTCAAAATATCGGTAAGCCTGTATGTATTTGGATTATTTATTTGTACCTTGTTGCTGAGTTAATCAAAGAGAAAAATTGTGCCGCTGTACTTTCGAGAAAATGAATGAAATTATCAAGACTCTAAATATTTTTTCTACCTATCTGACCTTCCATCAATCATGGGCCCCTTCTCGAATATGAACGTGAGACATGGCCTTTTGTGCAATTTTTCGTCCATTTTTCATCTATGCTTCTCCCAGTAATGAGCTTTCGGCATAGCTTTCGATTGATCTTATGCTTAAACAACTCCGTTGGGGGAAACACTGCCTAGGCAAAATTACCTACTATAAGTTGGAGAGCTATGCGGCACCACTCTCTCCTTTTACAGTTTAAGCTTAAGCAAAATTGAGATTATCGATGATTTGACTTAACGGCCGTCTACTCTAAGCTCTGCCACTCGGTGCTCCCTTCTCAGGATGAACTCTTCACTGCTTAAATGAGATGGTTTAGTTTTCTTCCTCAGTTCTATCACTCTCTCGTAACGTTCTCAAAAAATAACATCACCTGACTTTAGTCCCAGAGAGCAGCTATCACTCCCAGTGAGGTGTTTCTCTTTCTTAAGCTTCTTTGATGGCACATGAAAGCCACATAGGCGTGACCTCCTGTGACCTGAGTATCCATGCACCACAGCTCACCGCCTCATCGGCCCCACGTACTTTCCTCACTTCTCCTATCAGAACTGTACTCCTCCAACACGTCCAGGTGGTAATCCTTGATGCGGATACACTTGACCTGATTTGCTCCTCAGTTATATTCTAAATTATAAATATATGATTGCACTCATTAACAATCAATGAAACATTCTATTTAGAGGTTAGGGAATGAAGGATGCATTATACATACGGTCAACACAAATCGTGGACGCAGTCTGTCCTATAGAGATTATAGAACGCAATCTAAATTTTCCAATTCCTACAAAACACTATAACTATATTGTTTTTTTACAAGGGAAAAACAAATTTTCAAAGATAAAGGATCAATGTATGATTGATCATAAAATAGTTCTTTTCTATTTTGAGTCTATAAAGACTCCAATATGGACACCATTTGGTTTCATAATGAGGATTTTTATAGCACCCGAATTCCTTATGCAAACCACTTTTTTTTATTTTTTTGAGGTTGGTGGCCTCTTATGATATACTCATAAATCAAACGTAAAATCAAAAAAAAATCACTGATTTTGACAGTTTTTGTTTATTAGACCAACTGCAAGATGGCTGACAATAAATTCCCTAAATATAGAATTCCGGTATCAGACCAATTTTTGATTTAAAAAGGGCAAAATAAGAAAAATAGAATAAGACACTCGTTTCATAAGGCCATTTGTCGCACTCATCCGTTAGAAAACTCGTCGTTTCGCTCCTCGTTTTCTAAACTTGGACTCGTGCGACAAAATCATACCTTATGAAATTAGTATCTTAATGTACTAATTGTGCTGCTCACTTCGTTAGGTTCATTCCAGCTTTAGATAATTATCGACCTTTTTAAATAAATTGATTTCTATTGCTTCAATAAGTCAAAAAACAATTTTTTATTGATTGTTGTTCTGTTGTTATTTTGATTCGATAGTCTACTGGGAATAGTGGATTTATGAGATTTGCAAGTCTAGACTTGTGTTTTTTGATTAACGGACAAAAAGAAACAGCTTGTTTTAAGATAATAGAAATTTTAAGTTTATGGTGAAATATTTCCCAGTTTAACATAATAATAAATAAAGATAAAAGTGCCGTTGTGTTTTTTTCTTTCACTCCAAGCATCACTTGCTAATATTTAAAAAATTGAGTTTTACCTTCTCGAATTCAACATAAATTAATTCAAATTTTATTCAAAAACATCAACAACAATAGCCATATAGAACATTTTCTCATTCAACTACAATTTTGTATGATTTTAACTTGTAAATAACAATAATACATGCCCTAGTGGGAAATCTCTTTATTGTTTCATATTAACAACTGTAAAATGGACTATAGCAGTTGTACCAACACCAACAACTACTACTACAGTGGAACAATCGTTATTAAATTTGTAAATAATTCATAATTATATTATTATTTTCATACAAAATAGAACTCTTATTAGATAAAATAATTAAATTTGCAATAACTCTATTTTAATGTTAATCCTCAATTAGAAGAGAAATATCATTATTTATTATGATTTGATGGGAATAAATTCATCTTGAACTCTCTAGCGGCTAAATTTATTTCTATCTCATCCTCTTAAACAACAAAATCAATTTATCTTCTACCTGCTATACGAAAATTCCTTATAACTCGTCCTGATGACTTCCTAAAAAATTAATACCGATTTTCCTCTAACATATAGAAAAAATCCAGATTTTTCCCGATATAATTCAAATTCCAGCACAACAGAATGTGATTAGTTTTAAATTCGTCGCTTCGTTAAATTTTAATTATCACCAAACCGGAAAGATTTTCATTTGGGTGAAAAAAAGACTGACATTTATTTCCGACCGTCATAAATTATAGTTTATTATCATTATTATTATTATTATTTATATTGTTGATCGAGATAGTGAACGATTTGTGAAGGTGAAAATATTAATTGTGATTTCCGGATTATATTTCGAATAATTTCCGGAATTTTGTTCGAATTATTGAAAATCGCTATAAAAAATAATTGAGGAGGGAAAAAATTACATGTTCAAGTATTAAGCCAGTGTCACATGAAGCAAGTACTGTTATTATAAGAGTATCTGCTCATTTTACTGCTAGGTTTCAAGCGTGCGGTGGCGCTTATTGTTGCGATAGAATTTTTGGCTTCAGAAGTGCGAGATTAGTAGATTGCGTTATTGAAACAGTGACAGTTGAGATGCTAACACGAATTTCATCTTTTACTTTCTGTGCAGGCCAACCACATGAACAAATCCTGCTTCCCGATTTGTTTGCATCGAATCTAGCAGCAAATCTAGAATTGAAAATATCGCAGGTTCTATTAGGGAGATATAGCGTATAATCAAGCAACAGTGCCCGCAGTGACGATATTTTCCAGCTTTGCAGCCAGCCTTGGTGCCAGTAAGCAATCTAGCAAGAAAACTTGCATCGCGTATCGTGTGCTCTAGTAATGGTAGAGAAATATGAATAATTCCTAACCAACTTTTGAATGTTGTCCGTGACTAGACTTACGAATACAATTTTGCGATCTGGACGTGTGTTTCTGATGCCGGTGTTTTACTATAGAATACCACAAAAGATAAAAAAAAAACATTGATCATAAATTCAGAACTATAGTCTGGGCATACAATTCGATATTCACTAATCAAATTTGTTGAATTTTATTTAGCGATATTTGTATTGTTTAGTATTAAATTTTGTGGATTAGATGTTGAGATTCTCCGATTGAATAACTAGAAATTCGATAAAGTTTATCAGGAAATACCACTTTTCTATTGAATAAAACATCAACTTCGTTAAGATTTTATGAGGATAAAGTTGAATTCCTGCTAAAAAAATATGAGATTTCCGTCTTTTTCATAAAGATAATAGTAATAATAATGATGAATGAAAATTATAATCGATCGACTACATTCGATGAAATAACAATATCCATGTTGGCGAATAATTTGCATAATAAAATAGATAAACATTGACCACAAATAATACAGGAAATAGCAAAATTGTGTTTATTTTATATGTTTATCTATTGATTTTCAACAAAACCGGAATGACTTGTTCATAATTTCCAGTTATGATAATAAATACTTAATGATCAACTTAGAGTGATAATTATGGCGGAAAAAACGTTTCTAAGCTCCCCACTCGCTTGTCTGAAATGGAACTTGTAATGATCCAATCATACATGATTAATTTATCGAAAACTTTATTACAAAAGTATATCAAGTTTCTCGTTATTACTTTATGAAACACTAATTGTTTCGCCTAAGTTGTGAAGTTTGTTAAGGTATACTTAGTAAGCGACTGAGTCAATTATTAAATATTAGAATACATTAATTCAGAAGTTTTTCTTCTACTTCCGAATTAATTGGATAGAAATTATTGCAACATGGGGAAAAGTAAAGGAAAATGAGAGGAACGATTCATACAAATGGTAGAAACATCAATAGGTCTTTGAAATTTAAGTTGCTCTAATCCCAGGGTGATACGAAAGATGGAATGAGAGAGAGATAGAAAGAGAGACTGGCAAAATGCCAACAAATTATATAGTATTGTGATCGGAAAATCGTAAACAACTCTAATATGAATTCTTTTTTTTTTATAATATCCGGGAAACAAAATTCATGATTTTATATTGTTAAGAAATTGAAAATCTACAATATTTTTATTTTCCTATAAATATTCGAGTGCAACGTGTGAAATTGAACAGGGATTTCTTTGATTTTTTCCTTTGTCTTGTACAAATATTTTATTTTTACGATTCACCCATTCAACTTTATGCATTTATACATTGAAAAGCTATATATTTCCCGTTTTAGAAATAGGCACCCTCTCCGAAAGTAAATATCGAACATCGTGAAAGTTTGCTCAATCAGCATGAACGTCGAAACGATCTACGTATAGGTAGTTTTCAAAAAATAACGCTACTTCAACCTTCATAAATATCTCTATCTCGCTCGCACTCATGTAAAAGGATGGGCTGATGGGGAGTGGCCTGGCTATCCTAAGACCTTATTATGACAATTTTCACGGTATAAAATACAACATATCGTACCGAGCGATTTTTATTTTATATCAGTTTTATTTTAAAAGTGTCGGTAATTGTCACAATTCCAAGTCTAATAATATAGAAGATATAACATATAACCATATAAGGTGATGAGGAAAAATGTCACAAATTGTCAGCGAATCGACTAAGCTCCATTTTCCATTGGGAAATGAACTATAAGTTGTTGTGTTGCCGAACTGTATTTTTCATTGCGAATTCTTATTGGTCAGTACTATACTACTACTATGTCTAGACATTGGCAATTCAATAAGATACTTTATATCCAATTTTCGCCAAATTTTAGTCTCTTTATAACATATATAGAATATAGATATAATTTCAAGGAACGACGATTATTTTGAGCGATACGATTAGTGTGAGCGCCTAAAATAAAGATAACTTTCAAGGATTTTTTTTTAAAGAGAATTATCACATCGAATGTTTCAAAATTTTGGCGATATATTTGTGCATAAATAATGTATGAGTACATAGAAACATTTTCGAATCTTCAGCAAGTTATTCGTCATCTTCCGTAGCACCAAAGTAAAAGCTGCAATGATGCGTCCTCCAGAGTGCCTGAAAAAAAAAATGTGTTGAACTAGAAACAAATATTGAATATGGTAAAATAAAAGTCAGATTGATAGGATGATTTGTTATCGAGTTAAAACTGCAGCAAATTTGGAAAATGTAGCTTTGAGTAAAACGCATTGAATGTTAAAAGTATTGATTTAATTGTTATAAATCGATAGATATGATACTTACAATCAGAACTAATCTACTATTCCAGGCCCATATAATGCACCTTCCACTGCTTCATAAGCACCTGTTAAGCTAATTCAACTCTACTTAGAGCTGGTCGATCCTCGTTTGATGCAGTCTGATGATGATGCTCTGCTAGTGATCGTACCTTCGTTTGATCTCTGTCAGTAGCATAATCACTCCCTACTCGCCAACCATATTGAACATTTTTGGAATTAATGAGAAACTGTTATTGAATATTTAGAGACTTTGAAACAACTGTGAAGAGGTTTCGTTACAAGGTGTTGAAAGAAACCATTACAACTGTCGTTGTTAGATTGTATATTATTGCCCTTACATCTTTCAAGCAATACAAGCCTAGTCAAGTTCACTTATATTGGCTTCAGAGCTTCTTGAACCTCTAGATAAAGTAAGAGGTAATGATGCTTGAACTGACCTAAGTCCAATCCTTCAGCCTCCGCGGGGTGATAAGCATATTAGCTGTTAGCACCTTCTGAACAGTTTTCAAAATTTGAATCTTCATCAGTTTAGCTTAAATAATAATAATAATAATAATTATAATAATTATTTTTGAACGTATAGACATAGACTATTGATTTTTCTTGTGAAAAATTATAAATGAGGTACTATTTATATTGCAAAAAGTTTTTATTATTATAGAAATACGTAAATTTTTGATGAAGTATATATAATAAACTCGAATCTTATTAATCTAAAATATTGAAATTTTAATGAAATCTTCAAATATTTGACTGTTTTGTTATCTGATATAAGAAAGTAAATGATGCTTTGTTATGGAGTTTTTAAGCAAATAACCGTAAGCTATTCTCAATTGTTTAATAAATCTAGCAATAAGTCCATAATTCAGACAGAAATAATTTGATTTTCTTTCGATATTTTCCTCCAAAACAAACAATTAAGCTTCAACTGAAAATTTAAGAAATTTCCAATCTTCTCTGTTAATTTCAAAAAATTGAATCAATTTTCATGATAGAATAACAAACTAAATGAATATATATAAAAATAAATAAAATATTTACTATAAAAATATCAATATGCATGTTGAATAATAATATTCTATTAGATCATTTAACAAAAAAATTATGTTTTCTATTGAAAAAGAGTTGATCTAGAAGAATAATCTGGCATTTCCAATTGTTTGAAGAAAAACTTCTCCAATAATATTTATGAAAATTTATATTTATATAGTATACACAAAATACAAATCAATTTCCAGAAACTCATTCATTATTCATTTTACAAAATTCCCAAAACAAAACAAAACCATATACAATAAATATTTGATAATCAATCATTCGTTTTCGTTTTAAACTTTTACATTTTTTAAGGAAACTAATTAAAATTCTCTGGATAAGGATGAATTGGAACATCTCGATTTTTCCCTTTAAATAATTTCCACTAACCTATATTCGTTTTTGTTGTCGAATTTTCACACAAACATTTTCTCCAAACCCAAAACATGGATATTCAGGAGAATATAGTTTGACAAAGAATTTTAATCTCGTTATTATTGCGACCATTTAATTATTATTTAAATGTCGTTTATTTATTAAAAAAAATTCTATTTTCTTTCTCTATGCCTTTGAACATATTAATTTGGTCTGCTTCACCGATAATAATTTATATCCCTCTCTCTAACAATGGTCTGTTTGCTTATGTTTTTATCTTAACTCTGTTTTTTTATACTAATTTTTCATTTATTTCAGGCTTTCTACGTACAAAGCCCAGTTACGTTAAAAGTGAATCCTCGTCGGAAAACTTAGCGATTAAAGACATCGCTGCGGCTCTACGCTGGATTAAGATTAACATTGGTGCTTTTGGTGGCGACCCTAGTCGTGTGACCTTAATAGGTCATGACACTGGAGCCGCTTTAGTTAATTTACTCTTCATTTCGTCGAATTCCAAAGGTAACTCTATACGAATAGATAACTAAAGCCCAACTCCAATAATAACAGTAACAACAAATATCCCTAATAGAAAAGATGTCACCTCAATTTTTATTTATTTTTTATCTCATCTTATTACCTAGAATTGTTGTTGTTGATTTGATTATCTTTTTTTCTCACCGTCTACCTACCACTTGAAAATTCCCCATCAAAACTTTTAGATGATACTTTCGTATACGCGTTCATCAAATAAACAACAGTGAGCTTTAACAACAAAAACAAAAGAAAAATGTTAAATAACGTAGTAAAAGTATAATACCAACAATTCTGCGAAGAATAATATGAAACAATTCCAAAAATATATTACTACAGGAGACTGAACACCAATATTACCTTAAAATAGTATTTCTACATTCGTTTTTTTGTCATATTTTTATTTTAGAAAAAAATACGACACGGTAAATCATTTAAATAAAACATAACTTCCAAGTTTCAACCGAATAATGATTATTTGCCAATTATGAGAAATCTTCTAGCGGCTCTAATTTTAATTCATTAAATATTTTATTATTATTTTTTTTTGTTATCTAATTTCGATATAATTTTTTTCCTCAGCATTTCTTCCTATCTAGAACTTTGTTGTTGATCTTTCATCAACTTTGTTATCTCTCATCACCTTTAGAATTTATTTTGTGAGTTAGAGCGAGATTAATTTTATTATAAGCCAATTTTTCAGATTGAATCATTGTGTAGTTCTCAAAAAAAAATCAATCAACTAATAATAAATATCAAGTTGGCAACTAATTAACCCACCCATCTCAAAATACAAGATTACTTCATTTTTTTAAGAATTAAATAAAATTATTTCTCAATTAAACAAGCACTTTCGTTTGTGTTGGTGAGTCCAGTTTTCAGATATACCACATCCATGTTTCATGTTTTTTTTTTGTCTTGTGAATAATGGGACAGAGAACAAAACAAATAAAACTGTGAAAATATAAGGCTTTGAGTGAATACGGTAAGTGGTAAAAGACAGTACATGCAACAAAAATACTGTTTTTTACAAGCCACTCTAGTTTTGTGGGTTCGGCCGTTGTAATGTAAACGTTCCAGTGATCCAGTTGCTCAAAGTCAACCTCGGCTACGATTGTACTATTAATTAGCTTACAGTAATTAGTCTCAATTATTGCTCATCACACACTTAAAAGAACATCTTTACTTATATCGGGCTTCAATATTGGTCCGCCTGTTACCTCAACACTGGCTCTTACGGGTATAATTTTAATAAGATCACGCGACAGTGTAACTTAGTGGCAACCCTCTACATACGTACGTCGGCTGTTTTCTGAAGTTGAAATTTTGTCAATTCTTGTGGTAACCAATCAAAATATTTCCATGTGTACCCCAGAGCATGAAGATGATTTTCTATTGCAGTATAAGATCATTGAAACTGTTCTGTCAGACAGCGTGAACTTAATCTGGATTCCACTTCTCTAAGCCTTTCTAATTCCTCCACATTTATTGTGAGAGTTTGTTCTGGATGAGGTGCATCAGAAAGGTCAAAGTTTCCACTCTTGAATACTCTCAACCAATTTTTGGTAGTATCGTAAGAGAGCACACTCTCACCCATCGTTGTGAATATATACTGATAGTTGCTCCGAGCGCTTTCCAACCCGAACGAGAATGTCCATATTTTTTGGGAACTTTACTACTTCGGATTCAGTATTCTATGATCGGGTGATCGATTCGCGCTCTATTGATGTACTACAATGATTTATTTTATAAGTTGATACAATATTGTAGAAATCGTTTACGAGTTGCAAACCTGAAAATTGAATAAAAAGTTGAAAACCATTTTCCTCATTGAGTTTTTCCGAAAGGAAAAATCAAAAATTTTAGTAGAAAAATAAAATACCTATACTTATAATATCCAAACATCCAACTTTGTATTATATTCGATTACTTCACTTAAAATAGTTTTAAACAATAATCTAGCTGCCCTAAAGTTGCCAACTTTTTCTGCTTATATCTATAATATCATAGAATATTGTCTGAGTCAAGTTTATTACCAACTTGAGAAATTCGAATTTATATTAGATAAGTACACGACTACAAAGTTATTAACTTTAGTGTTGTTAAATTTGTTTCAAGATATTATTGAAACACTAGAAATATCTATCAGAATTCCGTGCAAGGATTATTACAAATAAACCATATTTCCCGGAAAATTGCTTCTCCAAACAAAAAGCGAATCTGTTTTCCCATGCTTTTCTTAAACACATCTCTTCATTGGTTTTAATTCGAAATTTTCCGAAAGTCAATTCAATATATAGTCTTTTCATTTCTCCCGACCAAATGACTTTAATTATCAGAGTAGCTCCATTATATCAAAAGTTCTTTATCAATTCACGAGATTGTTTAGTTATAATTACTGGAAGTTCTTTCAGTTTCAGTCGTATTAGGAGGACGACAAATCGATTCGATTGATACGTTCATTAGTTGTAATATTTTAATAAGATAAAAGTTGAATTATTCCATACATATACAAAAGTCGACCATAATAAATAATAACAATTGTTGCTCTTATTTGTTGTAGGATTGTTCCGACGAGTGATTCTACTCAGTGGTACTGCACTTAGCCCTTGGGCAATCCACCACAATCCTGATAATTTACGTATTAGTGTTGGTAAACAAACTGGTTGTCTATCGTCTGAAAATAACGACCATAATAGTAATAATAATAATAATAATACGGAAGATATAGCCCAATGTTTACGTTCAAGGTATGCTATTATTTGATTATACTAATTGAAATATTTCGAATCCTACCAATGTGTTATCATTAATTCGATAATATAATTTGTTGATAAGTATATGGTGTGTGATATATTTATAGGCCACTCCAAGCATTACTAGATGTCAATTTGGATAGTGTACGATTCATGCCGAGAATAGCACCGTCATTACCAATCGATCCAGAAACACCAGATCCATTATATGCAATGGAGCATAGTAGTGAAAATTTTATAACATGCGAAATTATATTAGGTACAACAACAACAGAAAGTTATAATGATTTTAGTGCCAATGATATACAATATGGTTTTGAAGAAGACCAAAGAAATCGCATATTACGTACATATGTACGTAATGCATATATTTATCATCTAAACGAAATCTTCTCAGCTATACGTAATGAATATACAGATTGGGATAAACCAATACAACATCCAATCAATATTCGTGATTCAACAATGGAAGCATTAAGTGATGGCCATACTGTATCACCATTAATTCGTGTCGCTTATTTACATGCCAGACGTGGTGCTAAAACATTTTTTTTCCATTTCGGTTATCAAACAAAAGATAGCGAATATCCCCAGGTGAGTCAAATTTTTAAATAACTCTATAGAGCAAAAACGTATTATTACCAATAACAAACATAGCTATATGGTTCGCGTAAATTCTATAAGATTTATTAAAGACATGCTGCTTTTATTTGCAAATAATTTCATATTTTGACAGACAAAAAGCTTGAACAATGTGTCTCTGTCAGTTCTAACAAATGATGTTTTTTTTTATTATTCTTATTATTTTTGGAAGCTTCTCGAATAATTGAAATGTTGACTAAATTAAATTTTGGTTGAATCGAAAAATAGAGATGGGAGCTTCTTTAAAATGACAATACATGAAGGATTCCATCTAAAACTCATTAAATCTATTCTTTTGTTTGTAGATATAGCTTAAATTATTCGCTTCAACTTGTTGAATTTCTTAAAGCCGAATCGATTTTCATTATTCTCTTTCTTTTATTTCAATCAAATTTTAAATCGTTATGATTATTTGCAATTATGCAAGTATTATCGCCTGACGCATCACTTAAATCTTCCTCTTTGTTTCACTATAGCAATAAACAATAGCAATAAGGAAAACAAAATACTTTCAAAACATTGAGTTTAATGTGATTAGTTCCCAACTTATTTGGAAGAAACCTAAAATGGTGAAACTTCCAAAATAATTTCTATTGACGACTTATTCGAAGATATATCAAGAAAATATTTTTAATATTTCATTAAATTTGTAGTTTGTGTAGAAAAGGATCAATAAAATAATTCAATGTCGAAAAAAATCATTCAATTTTCAATTGCGGAAATTTTGTCGCCCGGCGCCTCCGCCAAAATGGTCTTAACTTTGTATCTTCCACATTTTTTTTGTGATCGCAATATTAGAAATTCGAAAAATATACGTCCTATATATCGACCTATCATTTGTTCGACTATTTTGGGATTAGTTAAACATGAAACTTGTTGAATAGAGCTTCATAAGATTCAATCTTCATACAAGTACAACTTTGTTTCGTTTCAAATTACTTCATTCAGATGTGTTTGTGCTTATGTTGACAAAAAATATATGTATAACATGCCTGGAATTTCGAAAGTACAATAAAACGTTGTGTTACTTCTATGATAACTCAACTATGTAAATTTCGTTACAGCTTTCTAGATATGCTTTTGTTAAACATTTAGGAATTATTCAACATAATATTTCGATATATAGACAAAGCGAAGCTTAAATAGAAACTTAACATTACACACAACACCACCACTCTCATTGCAAACTCTAATTGTCAATCATATGGTGGATGAAATACTCCGGGAAAATTCATTTAAAAGTAAAATTATAACAAATTTTTCAATTGCGTGTCACAAAAATTAAAATTCCATTATTAAAATTATATCGAATGCTTATGAATAAACAACGAAATTTTCCATGCATAAAAATTTCGGTTTCAATATGGCGGTGTGGTTTTTTTTTTAAGGATTTCAAAACTTTCCATTGAATTGTTCCAATTCAATATTGTGACTTTTTCGAGAATAAAATTTACAATAGCTGGAACTATCTCATTGTAATTCAGAGAAATTGAAGCAGTCTTGTTTAAAATTGAGTTGTGCCATTATCCACATCATAATCGTTTTATTGATAAATGATAAAATCATTATTTCTAACAATTTTGTTGATCATCTACTCTATCCTTATTAATATTTTAAAATTCTGTTGCATTTTCTTAAAGATTGAATTAAAAAGAGGATACGTCTTCAAATAAGATATCGAAAAATTTAAATAGAGATTCCACAAGCTCAGATTTTCTCAAATATGTTGAGAACAATTTATATCAATCTAAATTCCACCAAACACGACTTTATTCAAATTTGAGTTACTGTATGTGCTCCAGCAATCTGTGGCATCTCAATACTGAAGCTCGAAAAATTAACAATCCTTATAACTATGTTAAGTACAAGATATATTTTGGTGGAGGCGCCGAACAACGATACTTAATTCCCTGTGATGAAATATTGTAATAATAAAGTATATATTAAACGGATTTTGATTAAAAAAAAAAAAAAACGGAAATAAAAATATCGATTTGCTGTAAATAAAGAAATTCAACAAATTTTAAGAGAACAATAGAATTAATGAGTTTAAAA
Source organism: Zonitis immaculata (assembly GCA_037414775.1). Taxonomy (NCBI): domain Eukaryota; kingdom Metazoa; phylum Arthropoda; class Insecta; order Coleoptera; family Meloidae; genus Zonitis; species Zonitis immaculata. Next base: position 41,597 of record JAZBGX010000079.1, read on the forward strand.
TGGAATGCTTGATGTATTATTGTTATGAAGAAGCTTTAACCTTTATTCATCTTCTAACCAAAAATTATTTCCGTATCTTTAATTTATCTCTTGTTACTATTCATATGTCCTGAAAATTTTATTAAAATTGAGTTTTTTCCTGACAATTATTTGGAAATTGATCGGAAAACACGTTCAGGATTTTTTGTCCTTCGAATGAATACATTTAATTCGTTGAAAGGTAGAAATTTGAAAATAAACGATAAAAAGAATGATAAAAAAGAATTCAGATTCAACATAGAATACAAAACAAAAAACCAAAGACATCAATCAAGCAGATTTTTTTTATTGATTTATAGAGACTGGGTAGTGTCCGTGGTGAAGATTTAACATACATCTTAGGCTTACCTTTGGTTGGCGGTTTGCCATATTTCGGCCAAAATTTCAGTCGTCAAGATATGGGCGTTGCCGAAGCCGTTCTAAATTTCCTTAGTAATTTCGCTAAAACAGGCGATCCAAATGCTCCCGGCATTATACAAAAAGATATACCAGATTATGGGACAATTCGTGAGAAAACTAGATACCGTGGATTGACATGGGAACCATATGAAATCGGAACACAATATTATCTTAGCATTAGTAAGTAGTTGTTTGAATTCACCTTAAATTATCGAAATCGGACAAACAATAGTGGAACAAAGTAATTTCATTAATTTCTAGCTCTAGGCGTTATCTTAATTGTTGAAAGTTTGGTAGACGTGTTTATAAATAAGCAGAGATAGAGAGAGATATAAGGTGTTGTTGTGATGGATTTGTTGCTGAAGTCGGAAAGTTAAATTGTTTATTGAATAATTACGGTCGACAATCTCTTTATCAGATACAATTTAATCTGGTGATAACGCATTGTTAAGTTTTCTAGATAAGAAAATTGGGTCGTCGTATAATCAATTAATCATATAAGAATCTATCAATTTTGAGACAAAGCTCTATCTAGAAAATTGAAGAAAATTCATCATTGTTGTAATTTTTTTTTGTTTCTCAAACAACTTTAAGAGAAAAAATATAATAAGTTTATAACAAAGTTTCAAGCTACGAAAATACGTAAAAAATATTTAATCACATTTTCAATTAAGCATCTTGATAATAAAGTATATTTATTCGTGAATACTTGACAAACAAGCAAATGTCTTGATTGTCACCTGTTTTATAATCACCATTTGTACAACGCCCAGTCGTAATTTTCGCCAAGTTTTTGCATTTCTCAACTCCCTATAGAAAGTAGAATGAACGAGCGAACAAATAAAATTAACTGATTCAAAATATCTCCACAAACTTTATATTTAAATAGAAATCTTAATCACTGTTTGAAATAATAACAAACAAACTACCACTTTATTGATTGGAAAAAAAGTAAAAGAAAAAACTGATTCAATTGAAGTGAAAATAGATAAAAGTTTAGTTACAATATATCGACACCTAGAAAAATAGGCAATTTGCTAAAACGCCATCCGTTGTTATTCCAACCGTCTAATTTGAATGTAAAAAACTTTCCAGTCTTTTATGTTTACGTGCCATTTGTCTTGTTGAGAGTACGTAAACAAAAAAAAAAAAATAGGAACAACAATACCAGATATTCGTATATTCACATAACTTCAATTGAATTATGAATCGAAATTGTTCTGGGTGGTGCTAAAATAAAAAATCCTGCTCAATTGTTATGTTATTTTAAAATTCCTATTTACTAGAATATTAATGTAAATTGGCAAATGTATCGTATTGATATTCAAACAGTGTGTCCTTTTTTGAGAAAAGAAAATAGCTATTCACTATATATTCTCGTAATCATTTTATTATTATAAGCGACATTAAATTGATGATGCGACAACAATGCACGAACTGAAATGCACAATATGGCCCCAGTAGGCATACAATTAATACTAACACTATTAGGACTAAATTCATTATCCCTCGATTAATGTACATATTTGGGGCTGATGTGACACTTCTATCATTAAAATTACGAAATTTTGTGTCATTATTAATAAAAAAAAGTCTTACAACAAAATTTTGTATTTCTACATAATTCTTTGATAAAATTTGACTGAAAATATCAAAACAAATCGATTTACTGAGGCTGATCCAAAGTAATGACAATTATCGTCTATTCCTAGTTGTCATAAAAACGAAAAAATAGAGTAGCGAGCATGAGCCTAAATTACTAGTTACAGGTAAAAAAATCGTATTGATAGACCATCATATTCAGGAACTACATCCATTCGACCTATCATCAATTAATTTTGCCTGTTAGTCTCCATGATCTTCAAATGTAGGTTGGTGCAAAGGTTTGAGCTGAGCAAAACATCGAAACGTCCCACATCCACGAAAATGTGGAAAGCTAACCTGATATTAACCATCAGATATTAATCTGAGTTCCCAGGAATCACATACCATAGTATTTAGATAATGTCCACCGACGAACTTTACACAAACAAGACGTTGGGACTTTGGGTACTTAGAATGTCAACCGACGATCAAAAGTAGAAACGAATATTACCTTTTAAGAGCAAATCCTGAGCACTACCAGGCTGATCTAGAGAGATTTTTGAGGTTTTTTGTGACAATGTACAAAACTTGGATCCATCACCTCAATTCTGGGACTAAACAACCAATCGATGACTTGAAAACGACAGTCCTCGCGATACCAAAAAATTTAAATCTTTTGGGTTACCGTCGAAATGGTTATGATGGATTACCTGAAGAAGAAAGCCACTATTCAAGCCTCTTATAACGCTGATCAAATCAGTAGATTGCGATAAACAGGCTAGGCAAGCTGCGAGCTAGAGTGCTGTTTATTTCGTCAAGACAACGCACCCACAATCGAAGCCACAGTTATTGCGATGATGCCATTCGAGAAGCTAATTCCTAATTATTTGAATACTCATTCTATTGTCCAAATCTTGTTCCCAGTGGCTTCTATTTCTTTCCTGGGGTCGAGAAGCGGCTTAGGTGCAATAAATTTGAAAACAATAGCTAGGTGATGGCCGTTGTCGAGTCAGAATGAGGATTTTTTTTTTCAAAAGGAATTCGCGCTTCACAATAGCGATGGACCAAGTGTATTGATCTGTTAGGAGATAAATAAATTATACTCATTTTTTTTACATTGTTTATCATTACTTTTGGATCACCCCACGTAATATGGATAAGAAACAACAAAAATACAATAAGAGAGCTTTATTTTGTTTTCAATTTGGAAATTTGTCCATTTATCAAGCGATAAACATGAAAAATATCGTCAGTTAACAATCACTTCTCTTTTTTGAGTCTCATTCACCCTTTCTATTTCATGTTTTTCTACTCCATTCGCTCGCTCCCTTTATGCTATTGTTGATAATATCACTACTATTTCAACAATAACATAAAGATTTCTTGTTTTATAAATTATCTATTGTGGCAAACTTTACAACAGTGCAAAACAACTTCTAAGCATAGTCAACAACTTTAAATATATTTATGTGTGATTATTGTCAACAAAAAAAATTCAACACTCTATAAGTAATTATTAATTTTTAAATGAAATAAGAACTTAGACAGCTTGTCACGTTCTATATTCAAAATTTAATTATAATTTTTAACAAATTCTATTGTACGACAGATTTTTTTTATTAAAAACTTGATTAAAACCGCGTCAATTCAATATAATAATTTATAAATATATTGTCTACATTCAAAAATTATAAGAATAAGTTGTGCAATCTGGTAGAAGATCCTTATCAATTTGGTTGGTTATTTAGAAAATGATAAGGTTTATTATATTGCCCTAAAGCTTGACGAAATGTTCATTGAATATGAATTGCACGGCGATTTTTTCTTGATTTATCATGCAACAAAATTATATCTTCTCATGCATGAAATAATGATACTTGTATATTGTTATCATTTATTGATAATCAATTCCTAAAAATGGCTTGATTGTACTGTTGTATAATTAACATAATAATCGCTATGGTTCCAATTCGATTTGTACAGTTTCCTATTTTTATTTGAAACAAAAACATCAATTGATTGAAAATAAAAGAAAATAAAAAACAAATAATAAAAAAACCCGAATTGAAATGGCAAAATTTCCGCTATATCCCCATCCATATCCTGTCAGTCGGTCTATTTTCGAAAAATAGAAAAAAAATATCATGTGTCAATATTTCTGTCGACTTCAATCTATCTTTTTCATCTATTTGCTCGTTCCTGTTTCTTCCTTGTTTAAAGGTATATAGAGACTATTTTTCTTGATTCGAATCGATTGATTTCATTGTCGGAAATCGTCTAAATTTACACGAATCAATAAATTCAATAATCGAAAATGTTTTATATTTTATTTATTCATTTTTTTGTTTTGTTTTATTTTCCACTCAACTGTTGAAAGTTAATCGGCTTAAAATTTCTCAGGCTGCTTTGAATAATTCATCGAAAAATAAGCTGTAAATTGCCAATATTTCTTTGTGTTTGGCGAAATTTCTTAAAATATACACACCAAACTCTCTCTATCTTTATATTTATATCTATGTTTATTAGTCTTAACAGTTTAATGTTAAAATTCTATTATAGCATCAAAGCCAAAGATGAAGAGCCATTATAGAGGCCACAAGATGGCCGTTTGGCTCAATCTCATACCGCAATTACATCAACCGGGCGATGATGACATCAGCATGAGACATCATCATTTCCATGAGAGAGAGCCTCATTATTATGCAGGTAAGTGCTGGATTATGTATAAAAAATTTGTATAATATAATATACATACATATATATAATTCATGTAAATATTACCATAAATGAATCCACAAATTAATACAACCCCAAAACTTTGTTGGGTTGACACAAAAAAAAATTCGAGCTTTGATGAAAGTTTGGTGTTATTAATGTTTGCACCATCAACAAAATTGTCATTGGTTCTTCTCACTCTAGGAATTTATTCACTTTTATTTCTGTCTTTATAAAAAAAACTCAATTCCCTTCTCTTCAAATTCGATTCCAAATGGACATTCAGTATCTTTTAGAATAATATAAACCAATAGATTTGAATCCAATAGTAACCCAAAATAATGATGTAAAAATATAGTTGAGTGTAATTCTCAAAGGATCAAAATTACTGATAAAATATTCAAAACTTGAACTTGATCTTGATCGGCATTATTGATTTATCGAATTTTACCCAATTAACCAATTTATTTGTAACATTAATTCGGAAATTACATGTTTTAATAAATAATTTGTCTTTCTTCTCAATGTTAATATTAATTTTCAATTTTTGTTAATCAATTAATTAACAATCAATTCATTAATTTCTCCTTATTGTTCAGGAAAAATTGTTCGAGTTATCCACCGGCTGGATACTCTTTTTTTCTGAACAACCATCCGGAATACGTAAAACAGTTTCAGTGACAATAAACCTTAGAATAAGAAGAAATTAATTAATTAATTGTTAATTGGTTGATTGATCAATTAATTAATTAACAAAAATTTTAAATATGGAAATTATCAGTTAATGATAGCAACCAAAGAGCTTTCAGTTCTATTATATAGTAATATTGTAGTTATAGAGACATTCCATTCTACACATTGTAAACAATTTAATATTCATCTAGCAATGCTGTCTCAATTTCTAAACCAATCACAATAAAGACACTAAAATTATAACATTGAGCAATGGTTTAGTGAACATAATAAAGCCTGAAATTATCTACCATAATCAATTTCAACATTAAGAAGGTTAACAATACAATTGATAGGCTTTTGTTATATAGATATATCCATCATAGTCCTTATCAGTACCAAAATTTCAACAATCAATATATTGGAACAAAAACTACCTCAATTATAGTTATCTTTTTTTGCTGTTTTTTGTTTTCTCCATGGATCTTATGTTAGTTTGGAAAATAATTGAAATTTGAAGATAGTAATTAAATCATTCAATTAGCCTGGAGCAAGTACATTAATTAAATATTCAACAGATTCGAAACTTTGAATAGTAATGGAAGCAATTCATTTAAATTACTCACAATCAAAATTTTGAATATTATTTTTATTATTCCACTGTTACGAGCACATTTCTAAAGCCCAAAAAAAACTCTAATCAAGCGATTTCCTGTTTCATTAAATGAATATCTGTTTACTTGACTTTTCTCAAAATAACAACTTAAATAATTAGTTTCGTTCAAATATAAATAAGAATTATTGCAAGTTTTATAAAGTTTTTGTTGTTGTTTTTCTTGTTGGATTCGAAAAAGATTCAATTATGTTGATACTGACCGAAAAAGAAAAAACAGACACTCTAACGTAATAACGAAGAAAAATCACCAATTTATCGAATTCTTTTGAGATTTTTTTCAAAGTTGTTGTTGTTGTTTATGGGATGATCGTTCTTCTAGTCTCACCATCATATTATTTAGAAGTGGTACAATGGTTTTATATAACGGTAGTCGTAATTATTATTATTATTGCCCGGCTCATCCACCAAAAAGTTTTATTTTTTTTAATTTATTTTCTGTACCTTATATTGAAAAATTTTCCGTAGATTACACAAATTTAATTAAATTAAAAGGCTGATAAGGGCTTTTGAGTAATCCTGATTAATATAATTAATTCTCAAGATATTCAAAGCAAAAAAAGAGACTTAGAAATCATATTCTATCTTCTTCTCTGGAAAAATACTACAAAGCATAATTTGTTATCGCAATATTTATAATATTCTCCTAAATTCGATGATTTTATTGTCATTATAATCAACAAAGCTCCGCCATCATGTCATCAAGCTTATACAGATATTTCTGTCTCTGAAATTGAAAAAAAATATATTGAAACATTCGACAGATGTCTATTCCTATCTCTATCTCAACAAGGTCGGTTTATTGTTGAAACGCACACATATTTGATAATTTATATGTCTAGGTATACTTTCCTATCCGGTCCTTCTATTTTCAATCCGTTGAAGAGCTATCCATCTTTCCACGTGACAAGTTTTTCCCTAAATTTAGTACAGTATTAGAGGGAGAAATATGGACTTATTTTTTTGGTTATTGTTGTGTATTTTTAGGAACGGTACGTGCTGAATCTTTCACACGCTTACCACCACCTCTACATCCAGCATCAATGACAAATTCACATATCGTAACCGACGATGCGACGGAATGCGTACCAAATACAACTACTGAAATTGTTAACGAAGAGGATATCAATTTGAGTAAGTTTTTCCACTTATTAATAAAAAAATAAGCTGTTGTTTTTTCTCTTGTAGCACATGATGATGAAACTGGTGAAGAGCTCTTGCAACATTTAGCCACTCGTCATTATTACAGTTATACAGCCGCTTTAGGTGTAACAGTTGGAGTTGGTTGTCTTCTACTCGTTCTAAACATGTTGATATTCGCTGGTATTTATTATCAACGTGATCGTGGTCGTCGTCGGAATAATCCCCCACACCATCACCATCATCATCATCATCACCATCACCATGAGAATCATCATCATAATCGTTCGTCACGATCAACAAATTCATCACCATCAACTGAAACTATACCAATGTCGCAACGATTATCAACACCGGGTAGTTCAGCTCGTCAATCACCAACATCACTAAATAATCGAAGTTGTATAAATAAAGAACATCACGAATTACCACCTTCTTATTCTATATTACGTAGCCCATCACCATTAAACCTGCCATTGGTTGGACAAGATACGTTAAAAAAAGAAAAACCACCACCACCATTAAGGACTAGTAGTAATTTAAGTAATAGCGGGACAATAAAAAAACGTGTCCAAATACAAGAGATTTCTGTATAGCAAAGAGATAAAGGGGCGCTAAATTTGATTGATAACGCCTCTTCGACAACAGCAACAACAAATTTGATGAATAAACCGGATGTTACACCTAATTATGAAGCATTCGACCAATGCGATCTTGTTTCATTTCAATTATAACAAAACTGTGATTGTGTTCTAATTTTAATTACCTAAATCTAATTAAATTTATTGAAATGAATGTTTTTAGTTTGAGGAAAAGTGCAAATTTTCTACAATCAATTGAGTAATATAAATATCGGAAATTAATAAAATCAAACATTATTTTAGCTCGATTCTGATCAACAACAAAATAAATTTCATACGATTAATAAATAATTATATAATTCTTGTACAATTTCTATATTATAGTTATGAAATATATGATAGTTCAATAAATATTGTACTCTATTGTTATATTTGATAATATATTTTCTATGGTTGCATTATCAGTGATAATGTTGCCAAAAAAAAAACAAGACTTGAAAGTCAACAGTTGCAAAACTGAAAAAAAATTGTCTATTATTTCAAACTATTTGAAAATTAACTAATTGAATCAAATTAATATCAAAAATGAAATTTGGAACTATGTGTACTGTTGTATACTCCATTTTATTGTTGTTAGTTTATTTATTATTATTACTATCGAACTAACAATAATTTTGTACATAACTCAATAAAAAGAACAAGAATAACGAGATTCTTTGATTTTTATTTCCATTTTTATCTAGAGAAATTTCGTGATAAAATTCTTCAATAACTCTAAATAATAGGAACAAACAATCATTGTAGTCTGTACAAAATAATTGGATTGGAGAGAACAAAAAAAAATGATATGAGAGACGAACAGACTTTTCCAACAGATTTTCAATGAAATTTGTTGCAAAAGTCGAAATAATGTAACTTTCCACAGCAATCGAATATTCATTCCAAGTATAATTTAGCGGTTTTGTAAAAAAATCAAGTACATCAATTTTACAGTAAGCAATAGAGGTTCAATCATTTTCTTGAATTTTTTACCACTGCTATCACGTTTCTGTCTTCTTCTATCATTTTTCTATCAAATTTCTGGAGTCACTTAGTTATTATTTTTCTGCTCATCCATATTTTTCTATTAAAAATTCAATCAGCAGACTATTTCTCTATGATTGCTCATTTGAAACATGGAGGATATCTGTACTTCTCAATTACAACTAGAAATTAACTTAAAAACACTGCGCTTTCACGAAATTTCTCTAGCCAACCGTTGAATGTTTGGAAATCAATTTTAAGCTTTCGCGTATCTCCTGAAGCTCTTGCTTGAATTTTTTTGGAACTAGCTTTGCAAAACGACATTGTATATTAAAACTCCTGAGAAAACTTTAATCTGTTGAGAATTGTGCATAGATTTAATCAACTTCTTCTTCAGCTATGTGTTGCCATTAATTATATATAAATCTATAAATAGTTTTTAGGAATTAGAAAGTGTCCCCGGCTTTAAGAGGCGAATTTCTTATGGAAATAATTGGTAGTGGAACAAATATTGTTTTTGCGTCTATCCAATAGAAATTCATGTATACGAAGTTCATGTGGGGAGATGTCTGTTATGGAAGACTTCACTGTAGATAATTTTTTAGGAAAAAAGAAAGATTCAAAAACCTTCTAAGAGCATTTTTTCCCCGATCTTTATTCTATTTATTTCATAAATTGAATTGAGATTACAACAAATTTGTATGAGTTTTGTAAAAAATATTTCGACTTTTGAAATATTCCGAACCGTTTAAATTATACAGGATGATTCACGTAGACCGTTGGTTAGAAGTTTTCCAACTTACAGTTGGAATTTTCTCTGAAAAATTTCATCATATTCTTATTTGCTAATGCTCTATTCAGTTAAAATATAAGCAAGATTGTGGCACTTCTGGTTATACCGGAAGGGACCACCAACTTCTTTATTTTAAATACATTGACATAATTTTTTTGCATTTTTGGATTTTACACGATATTATAGCTTGATTTTGATAACACTTTTTTATTTCTACACCCAGCCGTTTTCGAGATAATTGAATTTTTTGAAAATCTTCTGTCTTGCAAGATATACCTTGAACTCGTACCGTACCGTTATTAGTTATTTTTAAAGTTAGCGATATCATTCAGTGGTAGTTTTTCAGCTAAAGCATCAATGCTCTCATCAATATTTGAAGAATTCTTGAATTTGATACACAAGTCTTTAGAATCTACCCCGAATCTAGAAGAATTTCAAAGTTGAAAGAGTCAATTTTTCCAAATGGAACCACCTATATTTTATTCCATAAATCAATTCAGATTAAAATTCTCAATCGAAAAGTGTTAGCATACCCTAGCCTATTTTTTCAAATTTTTGAGTAATTTACGATTTTTCATTAATTATTAAAAAAAAATCAAATTCAAAAATTTAAATAGTAGTCTATGAAATAGGTAACAAGTAACCATAGCAATAAGTAAATTGAAATGACAGATATTGCAATAACAATAAAAAAAAAACAATCGATAACAATTCACAAAGAGAAGATTATTCTTAGTAACACAATTGCTATGGTTACTTGTTAACTATTTCACAGACTACTATTCAAATACAGTTTTTTTTTTGAATTTGACATTTACTTTAATAATTAATGAAATATCCTAAATTACTCAAAAATTTGAAAAGATAGGTATAGGATATGCCAATACTTTTCGATTGAAAATTTTAATCTGGATAGATTCGTGGAATAAAATATAGGTAGTTCCATTTGAAAAAATTGACTTTTTCAACTTTGAAATTCTTCTAGATTCAGGGTACATTCTGAAGACTGTGTGTCAAATTCAAGCATTCTCTAAATATTGATAGGAACATTGATGCTCAAGCTAAAAAACTATCATTGAATGATATCGCTAACTTTAATAATAACGCTACGGTGCGAGCTCAAAGTATACCTTGCAAAACAGAAGATTTTCAAATAAATTCAATTATCTCGAAAACGGCTGGGTATAGGAATAAAAAAGTTATATCAAAGTTAACCTAAAATATCATGTGAAATACAAAAATTAAAAAAAAATTATCCGATTGTATTTAAAATAAAGAAGTTGGTAGTCACTTCCGGTATAACCGGAAGTGCCACAATCTTGCTTATATTTTAATTGAAAAGAGCATTAGCAAATAAAGATATGATGAAATTTTCAAGAGAAAATTCTAACTGGAAGTTTGAAAACCTCTAACCAACGGTCTACGTGAATCACCTGTATATTATATAATTTCCATATATTACCAACCTATACAATGTGATTCCGTTTAACATATGATTGATTAATTCTCGTACAATTATAATTAATTATTCAACTAATTATACCCTCTTATAAAATTTAATGAATAATCAATAATTATATTCCTAGTATAATCATGTTGCAGTCTACGAAAATTATGAAGCAATGCATATAGCGCCATCTTCATTTCATGAATGAAAACATAAAAGATACCTTGAATTTCCACAACTTGAGGGAAATGACTTTTCCTGTTTTAACATAAACTCAACCAAACATTGAAAGCTCAAAAATTGTAAACCTAACACTAGCACTTCCATTTTACATTTTTTTCTAATTCAACCCTAAACATTTGTTTTGTTCTAAAACCTATCGGTTTTATTTATAATAAGAAATTTGTTTTTTTTTATAGATACGCCCCTGTCTATTTGATATTGCGCATCCCCAACAAAATCGCCCTATATATATACTTTATACACAAGTATAAATATATCTATATATACGTATTTATAGAACATTGCTATTTACGCAAAAATCAATAGAATGATGGTAGTAAAACGTGTAAAGTTACCCACTGCTATAATTATCCGGCAAAATTGAGTAAGTATTGATTGAATATAATTGATACAACTATTAGAAAACATTAGATCATTATAAATTTTATTAATTGAAATTGCATTGAATCGTTGTTATTTCATAATTTTTGAAAAAAATTGAAACATATTCGGTATATTTTGGGCACGCAACAACAAAATCCAATGACATGTGGGCGTAAATCTGTCAAATATCCAGACGGTTTTTCAGATAAAATTCCACGATAAATAAATAAATAGCTCTCGATAATTTCAATTTAGATTTGTGATAAACGAAATTATGAATCTTATTAACAATCGACAAACAATCTATTTGAATAATAGAATGTTTAATATCAAAGTTCGTTCATTACAAAACATATGTTGTTAAATTTTTTGAACAATTTTCGAAAATTCTCTATTATTTTCATTATTATTTTATAATGTGATTGTTGTTAGTTTTTGTTGAACATTGGAAAACCGTTATAATTGAATTTCGCATGATTTGCGGTTCACAATCAGACTAGAACTAGAACATACAAATTCTTATTAATTTTTTTTATTATTTATAGATAAATAGATAGAAACAAATATTTTCGAAATATATGCCACCATATGGTAGAAAATATTGAATACGTTATTATAATAAATTGGAAATTGGCAATAATTTATTATGATAGATTAACAATATTGTATAATTAAACTGTTTGTCTTCTTTTTTTTTGTCTATAAAAATTCAATGTTTGCATGAGTGCTAAATACTGGCGCCATACCACAATATTCCAAGGAGTTAATCGTACCAAAATGGCCTTCAACTCGCAAAAGAAGAATTCCACCACTATCATCATCATCATCCCACTTTGTTCAATTCGTATATAGTTTACTAGACGTTCTAAAATAAATTATTTTGCCTTTCGTTGAAAAACATGAACAAAACAAAATAATAAAAATTTATATACCTATGTATGTAGACGAGAAGAGTAGCAATAAAGCAACAGCAACAAGATGAACAGTTGGACTTGTTGTTGTTGTTGTTGCTGCTGAAACTCTCGAAACTGGTTTCCAAACAAAAAAATATATTATACCAATAGTTGATATATTTGAGCTATAATAATTTTTTAAAAAATAATAGAAGATTAAAATAATTATTATCTACATCATGATTGCGACTCATGAATTTTATCTGTATTCATTCCAGATCTCACCCTAAAGTTGACTCCTGACCGAATGGTGAAGGTAAAGGACGATACGGCAATGGCGGAAACCAAGCCAACAGCCGCTAAAAGAAACCAATCACCAAACAATAATAATAATAATCATAATAATAATGGCACACATTTATTTATACGCAAATCGCACAACAATCATAACCATCATTTACATCATTATACTTATTATCATCATCATCACTGTGAAAATTTTGAACCACAACAACAACAGCAAACTAGTAATAAGAATAATAAAGCAACAACAACAATTGCAATGAATACAACAGTAACAACAGCATCAACAACAATAAATAGTAAATCATCATCGGCAACAACAACAACAACAACAACACAAACAACATCACCAGCAAAATTCTATTTTGGTCCTGGTTTTGAACCACAAACACAACTTTCAACTCCTGGACCTAGTCAATTACAAAATGATAATGCCGAATATGTTGTATTATTTCATGTGAATCCTGGTGTTACTATCAGCTTTCAAATTGGTGATAATTTAGAAGTTTTAAGAGGTAAGTTAATCGATTTTATTCAATTTTCCAATTAATTAATTCCGATTTATAAAAGTAAATATTACGAATAATAAATAATCGGAATAACTACTTAGTAGTTTCTAGAGAATATGATAAGAAAATAAATCAAAACTTTCAACTATATGCATACAGAGTGTTCCGCCAGTAGCTTTCCTGATCTATAACTAGTGTTTTAATTGAGGCAATACTCGCATTTGGGCATTTGTAATGATCTAAGGACACTTAGACTAATGGGAAAGCTCTTATTGTTATTGGAAATATATAGAAATTCTTTAATTTTTTGGAGTCTATTAGATATATCATGATCTTATTGTTAGTCCAACTATAACATTGTCAAGTCTG
>JAZBGX010000080.1:3944-55278 GCA_037414775.1 Zonitis immaculata
TTAGAAATTCGTTATTTGTTTGGTGGATCAGATCATATGGTACACGAACTGATAACAATGAAGTTAGCTGTTATAGAGATTATATTGATTATATTGATACAAATAATTTGGAAATTTCGTGATAAAAATCAGGTATTGCAAAATTACTTAAAATAGAATTACCGAAAAATATAACAGTTGAGATTGTTATATAAAATAAATATAATAGATTTCATTTTATTTACAATAAGCCGCAACCCGCAAGACGATTATGTTTGTATATTGCCTAAAATATTGGCTTATACAACTTGATATACTTTAATGTAGTAAAATTTGTATTATAGGTAGTTTCAATATAGAGGATCAATTTTTTTTTTTTAAACCAATATTTGTACTGTTGTAGCTATTAATTTATTAAAATGTCGTATATAACATGTCGTACGCTAATTTCTAAGTTATTTTCTAATTAGAGACACACTGAAATAGTAATAGTTGATGAGATCGCAATTGATCGATTATTGTTGCTTTGAAAAATCTCAAATATAATGTATAAGTACAACTAATTGTTTTAAATTATAAATTAAAATATATTACAAAATCAAATTGTGTTAAATGGGAGTGATTCGAAAAAAAATACAAAACAGTTTGGGATAAGGGAAGCTCACATTAATTATTAATTGATTACAACAATTATATTGTTTGAGCATCATTTGTATAAAAATTGGGAATTATAAAATTAAAAGGTAATAACGTTAAAAGCACGTGCATATTACAAAAAAACTTCACAAGCTCCCTGATTATCCACATTGGGAGCTTATGGTAACAATAATAAATGATATGCTGATTGTTTTAAATTTGTCTACTTTATGTTTCATTTACAAAAATGAAAATAAACAAAACCTTACTATCTAGTAGCTGGCAAAACTGGCCACACTTATTATTATTATTATTAATTAATTATACAAAGATAACAGAATCTTCTCAAAACTGTTGTTGCTTATCAATTTTCCTGATATAGAAAGGATGGACTACAGTTTCCAAAAATTTTTTTTTTGTGTTGTTGTAAGTGAATGTGTTGTGTTTCTTTTTGTATATTTTGAATCACATAAAACAAAAAACAAAACTTGTGCAAACTGGGCGCCATAGGGCCCAAATCTTCACTGAACCGATTTGGCACTTTTTTGCATTTTCATAATTTAAAGAGTCTTCGCTTTATCTAACAAATCATTGATGAATTTCTATAAAAACATAACAAACAATTAATTACAAGATAATAATATTAGTCAACTAAATTACCTTAACGTCATTTTGGGAGCCTTTGGCATTTTTTAGGAGATTCTAAAAATTAATTATACAATATTAAAATTTAATCTATAGAAAAAATGACGCCATCTAGTGGATTTGCGATTAAAATAATCCAACATTTGTGATGATTGGTTGGAAATTGTCGAATCTAACGACGAAGATGACGTCATTTTACTACCAAATTATTAAATATACCTGTAAATGCCTTCGTCTTTGATCATCGTTTTCCATATCTAATAATTCATCTATATCGACTTCTACCTCATCACTATTATTGACATTTTCGGCTTTTTTCTAGAACAAATAAAAGAATTCAATTAGAATAAATAAAACAAGTATAACGTGAGATGTAAATAATTTAATTAAATATTGATAGAGTCCAAAATCAATACTACTTAAAGTATTTATTGATCAATAATGAAACAATGTAATAACTAATGGAAATAACTTTATAATGATTCCATATATAAATGTGTTCATTACCCAAATCAGCCAACATAAAAACTACTGCTGGTTTTCCTTTCAAGGTCATCACAGTTTGTGGTGATGTTGTTGTTTTTTTAGTTTAATGACCCTTTTGCTATTTGCACACACATTAATAATAACCACCTATATATTACAGGCTGGTCCACCAGAGCCTTTCCTGGTCTTGTAGCATAACTCTGGTTCTAGTGGAGAGACAAACAATGCACTCGAAGATCTAAAGTTTGGGAAATCGCTTTAACGTCAAAATGTTCTCTGAATATCACACGTTAGATCGTCGAGTCCGTTTTTTTTTGGCATCCACTAGAGCCAGAGTTGCAGAGGAAAGCCTCTGGTGAAACATCCTGTATATAGATATATTTTTTTTCAATCTGTGTAATTTCTTAGTCATAGTCTTTGTGTTTTAAATTATCGGAATTGCTACCAGAAATGTTTATTTCACTTCTATACTATTAAAATTTTTGTTTTCTTTTCCAGCGGTTATAAAACAATAAAACAACAAACAAAATTGTCGCTATTAAAATAATTAATTATTTACATTTAAAAATAATTAAAAAAAAAAAAAAAGTGAATTATAATTACGGGTGGATGAGTTTAAAATTAAAATTAAATTATAATTCGGTCAGCGACCCTGATGAGATCTTTATATAAATACATTATATGTGCATATTTTTAAAACCACTATATATATATATAAATATTCAAATAGATATAATGATTGCGACACAAAAACGTAAATAGAGGAAGGTGGATGAGTTTTTTTTCTTTTGTTGTAACAAAAAACCCAAAACAACAAAAAACTGATTCACTCTGTTTTTAAAGTTGAATTAGTGAAACAATAAATACCTGGACATTCCATGAATTGTTAACAATATTAGTCATTTGACTTTCTTTTTTTTTAATGTTCTTTTAATAAATGTACAAAAAATGAATTTCAATGATGCTAGTAAAAAAAATAAACAGTAATAATATTGCAACTTTGCTATGAGACAGACTGTATAGATCGTCCAGTGCTGTAACGAGGGCGTAGCGAAACGAAAGCAAAACAAAGAATATATTGATCCGATTGACAGTTGCTCTTGATTTTGATTTCACTCTTCATGAATCATCACTAAATTTCGCCTCCTACAAGAGATACGAACATTTCTATATCGTAGTATAGGACAAGCGAGCGGCACATTTCATTATAGTGTAAATAGAACAGTTTGGCACTAAATAGTATTGGAATTTTCTTATAAGATAGTAGTATTACGTAGTAGACCAGAACACTTGGCGACATTAAGGCCAATACTTCAATGGTCAATTGTAGCTCAAATTCACTCCCCCACTACTACTGTTGGGTCAAAATATATGAAGCATATTGAAAAAAAAAAAATCATTAAATATGCCGCTCGCTTGTTTGATAATGCGTGTAATCGTGACGTGAATACCGCCCTGTGGTGGCGAAATATTTTTGGATTTTCTTGTCTTTCGAAACTATTTTTATAGTATTTTTTCTATTTTGCATCATTTTTTTTTTTGTTTTGGAAAAATTGAACCCTTGAAATTTGGGGAATTTAGCGGCAGTTGGTAAATAACTAGATTGTCAACGCTGTCTTTTGTTTAGCGTAATACAAAGCACATTGAATATGGACGATGCATGCGCATACGCCACAGGCTGCCAACCTTATTTAATTAGCTATTAGAGTACCAAAAAAGTAGTGCTTTAATATCCATTAAAGCACTCTTTTTTCATTACAGCACTCATTTGCTTACTTCAACAACGCTATTGTAGACGCAAAATAGAGAAACTTAATCAAGTTTTTACGGTATAGAATCAAAAATAAATTTTTTTAGCGTATATACAGGTTGTTCCATGAATCTAGGTCTATCAAAATATTTGATTGATTGTAAGATGTTCGGTTTTTTTTTTTCGAAGAAAGTTTATCAATTTAACAGTCTCTCGATCTAATTTAAATTGAAATAGAGTTATATGATCTAAATTGAAATGTTCAACACATGGTCTGACCCGATACGTCTCAATAACAAATTTAATTGAATATTAATATGATACAATTTATGTTTATTAGAATTTATCGATTAATTTAGATGATAAATTGTTTATAGTACAAATAAATAAAAAAATTATGAATAATTACCGATGTGGTGTCATATAATTTCTTCAACTCCTCATATAGCCACATTTCAACAGCTAAACGTTTCCGTATAAGACTCATTTGATGATGTCCATATTTGGCGGTTAAGAATTTTTCACGACGCTCTTTAATTTCACCTTTATCCTTGAAATTAACATGAAGACCACTTTTCGATGGTGACCTTTCTGTACGGACATCAGCCAATATACCACCACCACCGGACGTTGGTGGTTGTATTGTTGTCGATTGGGGCGTTATTGTTGTTGTTGTTGTTGTTGTATTACCATTTGTATAACCACCCGTTACACTACAATCCATTTTGTTTCTTATAAGTATTTTTGTATGCTGCTAGAAATAGAAAATAATAGGAAGAAATGAAAATTTTTATTATATTAACTAGAAAATTGGTTTTTCAACAAACAACACCCACGGTTATATATATTTGGATTTGGAATAATATTTTGGCTCACAATCAGTTTTGATTATTTTTTTCTCTACAATCTATTTATTTATCCCAGATGTTTAACAAATGACAACCCAATAATTATTATCATTCGCTATAATAAAGACAAACACTTTTAAATAGCACGATTGAAACCATAATGCAGATATTTCATCAATTTACGTTATCATTAATATAAAATCGATCACATCCTGTATAATATAATTAAAACCAATTAGGTATATTGTTATAAATTTACAGTATTACAATCAAGCTTTCTGAATTACTCCATTATTATAGACCATTGTTTTGTGACAAATCGAGTTTCATTTGTTTTTGTTTTTTTGCTTTCATATCAACCGTATAATGATGCGATTTTTTTCATAATTATTGCATCGTAGAATCATCATTAAACCACTATAATAATGACGTAACAGTATTTGTATTAATTATACAGTAAAATCGCTAGATGGCGGTACAAATAACCAATTTCTCGTGATATTATTAATTTTTAATTTTTATATACGAATACACGAGTCGTTCATTCGATCGAATTAAAGATCAATAAAATGGAAAATCCCATTAATGACAATATTGCAGACTTTTTTTTCTATTTAGAAAATGAATTACCTAGAGTCGATTAGATGAATTTACATTAAATACAATTGTTTTGTTTCTATTGTAAATAAATTAATTAATTGCATTGTTATTAATTATTAATTAATAATAATAATAAATTTTTTTGTTGATTTCGTCGGAAATACAATAATTAGACTATTATTATTTTTTAATAGACAAAAGTAAAAGTAATTCCGCAGATTTATCAATTTCAATCAATTAACGATAATTGTTTAAAGTACAAAAAAATATTGATAATTATATAGAATAAATAATAAATCAATGATTTGGGATTGAAAAAAAAAATTTCTTACTTATAAAACCGCTCCACCAAGGGAGGTCTACCGTTTATTAATTTATTAATTTAACGAAACCCAATCAACAGCACTAATTAAAGATCTTCTTCATATTGCACAAATATTTTTTTATATAATAAAATCGAAATTAGCGAAAAAAATAAAATTAATTGTTAAATAACTGTTAATAATGATAAGAGAAGAAAAACGGTTTTCCGGTTTAAAATAATAATAATAATTATTATTAGATAGTTAATTTTATTATTAACTTACACGATTAAGACAACGTAATCTCTAAACTGGAGTCAAAAGCCTACAAATAAAACATAATATACAACATACACTCGTTGTTTTTTATTTTATTTTATTGTTAATAAGAATCTAAAGCTCCATCTACAGATTTTTCGGATCGTACAAAATCGGCTGGATTCGTCGACTCATCTATATAATATACCGGCTGTGTCTTGACGGCGGCGGCGCAATTGTTTATTTCAGGCATTAGGGCAAACTTAATGGAATTGAGAATTGAACGAAGATTTATAAGTGGGGATTAGTTAGTGTGATATATTTACATCCGTTTATATCGGATATGGTCATCCTAAATAATCAATTTTAAGGAAAATCGGAGGTATCATAATTGCCATATGGAATAGAAAATAACCGTTGTAACAGCTACTTAATAAAGGGTTTATTTTTGTCTCTCTCTACGCCTCACTCTCTCTCACCTCCCTCTTTATATTTGCCTAGCTCTCTCTCTCTCCGTCTCTCCACGTCTCTCTATTTGCCTAGCTTATATATATTCATCCCTCCAACTCTCTCTTTTACCTTTCCCCGTCTCTCCCTATCTCCCACTTCGAACTCTCTTTCTCTTTCTTTACATCTCTCTCTGCCTCCCTCACCCAAGCTCTCTCTCTCCCTCTCTCTCTCTCCAACTTCGTCTATCTACCCCTTTATCTCTCTCTCTCTCTCTTTATCTCCATTTCCCGATTTACAACTCTTTCTCACTCTTTCTAAATATCTCTCTCACCCTCTCACGCCCAAGCTTTCACTCTAGCCGTCTTTTTTTCTATTTGCCTAACTCTCTCTCTGTCTCTCTCCTACCATGTATATCTTCATCTTTCCAACACTCTCACTCACCTCCATCTACCGTTCTCCAGCACTATCTTTCTCTCTATCGTTTGCTATCGATATTATCCTCTGTCTCACTAGCCCAAGCTCTCTTTCTCTTTCTCTAACCCCAACCTATATCCGCCTGTCTTCATCTCTTCAATTCGCTCTCTTTCCATCTCCTACTCTTCAGCACTATCTTTCTTTTTATCTTTTGCTCCATATCTTCCTGTAGCTGCATCGTTCAAGCTCTCTCTCTCTTTCTCTCTTTGTCTTCATATCTCCCTCTTCATTTCTCTGAGCCCCAGTTTCTCTCTCACTTTCTACCACCTTTTTCTTTACTTAAGTAAAGAATAAGTCAGAATTATATAATTCTGATTTCGTTTAGAGTTTTCGAATGGAATCATTACAATATATTAAAGGAATAATTCTAGTACAACCATGCAAGCGTATCAAGTCAGTCCCATCAAAGTTTAGAAAAAAGACTTCCGGAAGGGCTCATATCACCGACTTGGTGTTCCATCGTCAAGGCACACACTGTATAAATATATTTCTATCATTATTATCGTTGAATAAAAGCGCGTATTCAAATAATAATAAATAATAATTATAATAAATTGTAATGATAAACAAAAGAGGGAATAATTATTGCTAAAATTTTATTATTAATTATTATTATTATTATTTTTTGAATTCAAAGGGGTGGAAATTTATATTATTTGTAATATCCTCTAATAAATGGTGCGCATACTCCTCATTTAATTGCTAATCGATTTTCAGCATATAGGTATAGTTTTCCCCTAGATTTTCTTCAGCTGATAAATGTGGAAATCTTTTTTGTTCATATCTATCAATAATAATTAAATAAATAAATAGATAAATAAATAAATAAATAAATTCAAAATGTTTGTGTTATTATCAATAATTATATTGTTTCCATATAATAGTGATGGTTTCAATAATAATAATAATAATAATAATAACAATAATAAATTGTTATTACGTTATAAACGTACCGATATAGATTTGCAAACTTGTATCAATAATTTCGATATACATCGTGATAAGATAATAAGGACACAAGATTCCCAAAATATGGGTGCAAAATATTTGAATGAAATCGATTTGGGTACAAGAGAAGAATGTTTACGTTTATGTTGTGAAACGGATAATTGTGACGTGTTCGTTTTTGAAGAAAAGGTACGTTATAATCATTTAATTATTATAATAATAAATTATTTATAAATTTTTTATTTTATAAAATTGTAGAATTCTGGTAGTTGTTATTTGTTCCAATGTGGCCCACCTGAAGATTTCAAATGTAAATTTACACATCATGTCAACTATTCGAGTGCAGTTTTAGCAATTAGTCGACATCTACCAGATTTAGAAAGTCAAATTAAATTAACCAAACATGAACAGGATCTAAATAAATTACGGTAAATCATTAAAATATTTAATAAACTTTATATAATTCAATTACTATTGTAGAAAAAACGATTTATTAAATAGTCCTGAGACAATACCAATAGCAGAAACATTACAACCAACAATATCAACAACAACAATAAAATCCAAAGAAATTCTACCAATTGAAACGATAAATACCAATAAACAACTATTACCAGATAATAAAGGTAAGTCCAATCAAACTCTATTCACTGACCTAACAGAGTTCTAATCTACAAAAATCGTTAGCTTTTACATCCATCGTCGACTCTTTAAAACAAATTTGTTATATTTTTAAGATATAACTATACAACTAAATGCCCCCTCTCCTAAAGTTTTTTTCTTTAAAAAGTCCTGTAAGAGGAGCCCACATCAAGTTTGTGTTACGCTAGTGATGAGCAAATTAAGCCCTCACTATGCATAGTTACATCGAATTGCGTAAGTTTTGCTGTAAAGTCTTCTCACAGCAAGAATTTTTTGGAAGTTCTACAAAATAGCTCTTTTGAAAGACAACCTCTTTTAGACGTGCTACACCTTTGAACGGGCAGTTTTCATTTTCCCGTAGATACTCTCCTAAGAGAGGTTTTACTGTATACAGCACGTCCATTGAATAATACTTTATTCACAATTATTTATCGCACGAACTGTATATTTCAGTTTAATCAAAGCTATTCGGTCACTTTTTCTGTATATACAGCCTGATTCACAATAGACTGTCCTGGTCTATAACTCTGGCCTTAGTGGAGAAAATGAAAAAAGCACTTGAGGATCCAAAGTATGATATCTAGACAACATTTTGGCATTAAAATGGTTTCTCTAGATTTTCGGGAAATGTGGAAATTATTATTTTGTATTTGACATGAATTCAATCTTCAATAATGAGGGTACACGTGTAGTAGAAAGAGGAAAAGAACGTTCTTGTTCGAAAATTATGCAAATTTAGATTTCCTACTTCTAAAATGCATCGGAAAATATTGGCTGTCAAAAAATAACCGTCAAAATGTTGTCTAGATATCACAATTTGTATCTTCAATAGCGTTGTTCATCTCCTCTACTAGGGTCATAGAGTTAAATAGACTCATAGGCATGTCATTTGTGAATCAGGCTGTATATAATTTTTATTATCATAAATTTCGCAAACTATCGAATTATAATGATCGATTCTATAATTAAAACAATTCCCATCGAAGTAATTAAAAAATTAAAACAATAATAATAATATTTACCGTAGAATTTTTCTGTGGGAAATTGGTTTTAACAGCAATCTCACTTTTATTATTACATGAAGAGAAAATTATCGAACGTCTTAATTTGGACATAATTTTTTATTTTATTTATGGTTTAAAATTTCGATTAAATTCGAGAACCATTCACTTTAATTGCCGATTGCCAACTGATAATACTGTTTTACATATTTGAAAGGAATCAAGTAGATTAAAAAAAGAAACTTCTATAATATAACCAGAAAAAATAGTTAGGAAATGGTGGTTTAATCGTTAAAAATTTAATTTGCTCAAATAGAAAGAGCTAAAAAAACAACGTGTTAGAAGAAAGGAACAAGATTGGAAATCGAAAATTATTGGAATAATTAGTGCGAAAATTTGCACGCTTATAATTAATTTAAACTTCTATACAGGCTGGTCCACCAGAGACTTTCCTGGTCTTGTAGGAACTCTGGTTCTAGTAGAGGAGAAAAAAGTGCACTCGTAACTCGAAGATCTAAAGTTTTTCTAATCGTTTTAACGTCAAAATGTTCTCTAAAGATCACACTTTAGATCGTCGAGTGCGTTTTTTCTTTTTGCACCCACTAGAGCCGGAGTTATTGCGACACCACTCTGTATAAAAATAAATAGAGAAATTTTCGAAACAAACAGTCTTTATATAGATTCATTAAATTAACAATAATATTAATTTTGTTGTAAATTAAAAACATATTGACCTCAAATGTTTATTACGTAATGATAAAATAAAAGCCAAACGTATCCTACGGCTTCAGGTCGGTTCCGTATACCTGAACTTGAACCGTTATACTGTTAAATGTTGATGATGTTATTGATAACGAGTTATCAACAATAACAATAAACTCATTAATTGTTAATTTAAAATTAACAATGGAAGTAGGAAAAAACAAAACAATATACGGGGTCTTATTTACAGTAGAAATCTGATAAAATTCAATTTATATAAGGCCTAGTTTTATTATCATTATCATCATCACCATCATCATCATTATCATTAATAATGATAATGCAGGAAATTTATAATTCAAGTGTCATCATTTAATTAAATTACGCTATTATTATTATTATTATTAGAGTTTTGTTGCATCACTGCAATGGGTGTAAATCTATGTTACAGTAAAACTTCGTTATAACGCTCTTCTAGGCTCTAAGGTACAAGTACGTTATAACCGAAAAATTATGAAGGTTTCTTGTTCTATGTCGGTGTTAGAAGGCAAACAAATTGTACAGATGGTTTTCCATCCAAAACATCCGTTATTTTCGGCACCATTGTTACAAGTACCTGATCTTCAATTAGAGTATCCAGACTTCAAGTTACATTGTCCACAAGATTATATCGTTGAAAACATCAAACCTCCCAACTCAGGGACTTTGTCTAAAAAGTCTTCCAAAGTTCCGTCATTCATTTATGCTTAAAACAAAAAGTTACAAAAAAAAAACATCTATGATCACCCCTTTGAGCTCTTGCTCAACTCTAAACTCCTCTTGCTTGCTTGGAACAATTCAAAATTGATCCTTTCTTAATATCAAGTCACGCAAAAGGTTTGATAGGGGATGGTGTCTAAAAGAGAAACTTTTGGCAATGTCGCTTTCATTAGGTTGTAGCTCACTGGTGGTGTTGAGTAGCAAAAGTACGAGTCTGATGTTCCGCAGATCAACATTACTTGGATGGTCAGCACAGTTGTCTATGAGCAAAATAATCTGCCCACCTTTTAATTCGGCACCTCACTCATCCACTCATCCACGGTCGATTTTGTAAAAAATACTGAGATATGGAAGTGTTTCGATGTTTGAAGCAATGTGGCTCAGTGTACTTTCCGATAACTATAGCGGTTTCAATTTATCAGTTCCTGTCGAGTTTGTATAAACGAAGACCGTTGATTATATCGCTCACCAAAGATTTATCGCGAATCAGTTGAAAAATAACCCAAAATTATCCGTATCATAATTTTTTTTAGGAGTGAAGCCAGGAGCGAGGGCCAAAATTCAAATTTTTTAGTTCAGAGTGAAATCATTTTCTTTGGGAGGAGGGAAGATACTTTATAGAACTATCAGTCAACCCAGTGTCATTTGCAAGTATGGGAGCCTCCTTTTCGGTCCTACCCACTAAAAGTCCTACCCCGGGACTGCTTCCTCATTACTACGTTCAGAGTTGAATCTGGATCCACTGGATTCGACTTGTTACAAACTTGTGTACAGATAACAACTGAGTAGCGGTTCTTGAGACTATCGAGTCATACAGTTGAAGCAGTAAAATCGTATATTCCTACGGAGTACATAGCTTGTAAGGCCATTTTTTTTGCAAAATCTGACTATTTATCAGGATATTAGATCTCCTGGACTGGATAAACCACCTTTTTCGAAATATATCCTTGTTGGAGCACTCAGATGCTTCGACGTTTTTTGGCGAACGAAAGGTCAATAACCCAATGTCACCTGGAGGTGTGGGAGCTTTCCTTTTGGTCCTACTCATTAAAACTCCTTCTCGTATCCCCGGACTGCGTCAGAGTTAAATCTGTATTCGATCGATTATAAATTGGATTTTATAGGTAGGTCGTACTGTAATCGTGGCCTTATAGAGAACTTCCTCTGTATTATAATGGATTAATAGTTATTTATTTGTGAATATAAGCATAAATAATAAATATATGAGATAATTATTTTTACAATTACAGATAGAAAATGCAGTCGTTATCAATTTGAATGTAAATCAACAAGTGAATGTATAGCAATTTATAATGCTTGCGATGGAATACCGCAATGTTCGGATGGCAGTGATGAAGCTCCTGAATTAAGTTGTCCAGATACAATTACAACAACCTTACCAATAATACAACAACAACCTTCACAATTACAACAACAACAACAAGTAACACCGCCAAAATATGACGTAAGTGTTTATAATTAATAATTAGAGTTGATTGAATTAGAAAATCATTGTTGGTGTTGTGATTAGATCACTTTCGCTACTATAATCACCATCAATTGTTGTTAAACTAATTTCATAGTTTTTACAAGCATCGAAATTATTTATAATAATAAAATCTTCACTCAATTCCGGTTCGGTTTTGATAAAATCGCTATCGCCACGTTTACGATAATTCACATAGAAATATTCACCGGGTACATTTTTTATATCAGGTGACCATACGATCATGCAATCAACTAAACAATGATTCTCTCGATTTACTGGTTGATTAGTTGTTTCTTTTTGTTTCTTGGCTGTTTCGTTCATTGTTAAATAATCGTAATAATCATAGTCATGACCTATACCACTAATTGTTGGTGTTGTTGTTGTTGTTGTTGTTGTTATTGGCAATTCTGGTAGGTTTGAACATCTACCAACAACATCTATGGGTTTATAATTGATTTTATAGAAGAATTTTGGTCTCGATGGTTTCGATGGTGTGTACGATTTCAGTAGAATTTCACCAGATTTCCTGGAAAGTTTTGGTTTTTTAGTTTTCGATTTTTGTTAAAATTTCGATTTTTTCTCAAATACCTTTTACTTTCACCAGCGCAATTAATAGCAACAATATCTATACGATATTTGATACCTTCTTGCATTCCCGTTAATTTAGCTTGAAATTTATCAGGATCATAAATTTCATGTGATATTTCATCATTACCATCATCACCATTTGACAAACTATTATTCAACATTTTACAATAGATTTTATAACCGATCAATATACCATTAGTATGGATTGGCTTATTCCATTTCAATAAAACCGATTGATTACTTAATGGATAGATTTCGAGTAGTTGTGGTGGTGTTGGTTCTAGTTCCAATTTTTTGTTATTATTAATTATCGTTTTAATTGTGCTTATATAATTACCGATTTGTGGTGCATTAAAACTGATGGCTTGACTAGGTGGTCCAATATATTTCTCATTACGTACCGATACGGTAATGAAATTCTTCGAAAACGGAAAGAATTCAACATTAGCCCTTGTTATGTCCGGTGGGAATGCATAAGCTTGACTACCAATTGGATTCCATGTCCGTACAACATAGCCACGGAATGTACCGCGTACAGTTTCTGGATTAATTGCGTCCCATTCAATTACAATTTGTCTAGCTTTAATTTCCAATAGTTTCAAATTTGTTGGTGCTTCAATCGGAATTAAATCGCCTGCAATCGAACTAACTGTAATTATTCGATTATTCTATTAATTATGGGTATTTACGATTTTGGCAAGAAATTATTACAATCAAATTGAGAATTATTGTGGATTGTTGCAACATTTTCGTGATGATTGTTGGAATCTAACTGGAAAATTAGTTTTATAAAATTATTACAAATATAAATCTCTAAATTAGATGATTGCAGGATTATCCTTGGAATATTTCCTTTTTACAGATATCATCATCAGTTAGATTAAATCCTTTACCACCAGTTTTAACACAATTGGAATTATATCGACCTCAATTATCATCATCACATGAAATGCTAAGAAATAGCAACAATCAAATGCAGCAATCTAATAATAATAATAATAATAATGGAAACCAACAACAAGATTTTATACGTCCGAATTCCAACATAAATCAGCAACTTTACGATAATATTAATAATAAAAATAATAATAATGAAATGTTACAATATGGCAATATTGGGATGCAAGCACCACAACAGCCACCAATCCAGTCGCCAAATATTTGGATACCGCATCAATCAAATCAAATGCCATCCAATATGGTGCAATATGCAGGTATATATTGCAATCATTATTATTAATTTAAATAATATAACGAGTTTTGTTTTATAGATAAAAATAGTCATATATTCAATCATAAGGAGAATGGTTTGCAAGTGCCTGATGGACAAGCAATTAGGTATAATAAATATAAAGGTGCTATGCAATATTTGCATCGCGCTCTTGGAATATCGAGCGTTGGGTGAGAGATGGCTATCCAAAAAAAAATCGAAAAAAAATCAATAAATTACCGTAGATTTCTTCTTTAGGAAGAATAAAGAGCACTATGCACGTTATAGAAATTCACAAACTAATACTTACTATCATAATAATCATAATTGATAGTGTATGGATCACTTAATTCACATTTAGTTAAATATATACAGACTGTCCCACAATGAAGCGTCTATGTAGTCCCAGTCAAATTATTTTGATATTCAAGTGTAAATCGTACTATTTGGTAGTTTCTTAGTATAGTGATATTACAGTTTATCACAAAAGTGGTTGATACAAAGTCGCGATGTTTTGGCCAATACTTTACTGGTCGACTATATAGCTCAAATTTACGTCCTCACTATTTATGTCGTTGGACAGTCTGTATAGTGTTCCAGTAATCAGTAATATCACCACCCCACAATATTAATTGATTAGAACATAATTCTGGGTCGAAATTATTATTTTGGGGAACGTATTTATTATTGGGACATATTGTAAATAATTTCTTGCTTTAAATCTTTAAATGAACAATTTCTACAGAGTTTTCATGGAAATTGGACCAAATTGCTAAATTGTAACAATATTTTTAATCAATAAAGATTAAAATGATTGTTTAGTGTAGCGTTTTGGTCAATTTAAATGAACATAGTGCTTGGATAGCTTTCTTCCTATAAATAATCACTATACACTCAATTTATGGACCTAATAAAGACAACAACCTAACGATTCTTGAATTATATAAACAATCCGGATACCTTGGATATCCGGTTTGAGGAATTCTCGATTTTTTTTGATTTCATTTGATAACATTAAGATATCAGAAAAGTCTCATTACTGCTATATCATTCTGATATCGTCTGAAAATGCACCTATAGTTTTAGAGTTCAGTGGAATGTTATTATTCTGTGACAAATTTTTGCGAACGTGATGATTTCCGCTTAAATCTGTCGCAGAAATGATAATATAAGCTCTAAAACACGAGTATTTTCTGGTATCTCTTAGATATCAGTCTAGTAGACATGTTGAGTTATATATAAGGTCTACCAATATAGGAATAGACAGCCGACAAGGAGTGGATAAGGGCTTGAGCCCCAAACGCGAGTTGGGGAAGTGTCGTTTCAACAAAAAAAAGAAGTTACTGGCTAGATTTGAACTCCAAACTGTAGCCGCAAACTTTTTATTACTACTGAGTTAGCGGGAACTTTTTGCAACTCCTGTTCAGTCCCTATAAGCCTATATTCGAACTATTTGAGTTATTTGCATTAGAAATTCGCCAGCCAGAAAAAGCCTGGGTCGCCCAATGATTATTTTTACTCAGGTTAGATTTGCTGGTAGGGACGGTGCGGCGAAACGGACGGGACTCATTCTACTATAAATCGTCCTTCTGATTGGGTACTTCATTTGATTAATAACTCATTAAAGTTGTCTTAGATACCAAAGGATTTCTTGTTCCAAAGTTTCATCCCCTCTATGCTTTCTATTGCTTTTGAGACACTTTGTATAGTGGTAATGTAGTTATTGTTAGGTTATTATAATTATTAGGTCTGTGAATGGTATGTAAAGCAATCTAATTTTTATTTTTTGAAAATTATGATTAAAGTCAATTACAACAATCATATACGACGAATGAACAAAATAATGGTGGAGGATCAGCTGGACATATCATCGATTATGGCAAAATTCCAAATTATTATACTTATCAACAACAACAACAGCCTTTACCAATGCAACCAGAAACATGGCCTGTCAACCATATTGGAAACAACCAATATCAACAACAACAACAACAACAACAATATTCTATTGAGAATTCTAATAAAGATTATCATCCTGATAATAGCCAGCCTGGTAATTTTTAATAATCTACCGTTTATTATTATTATTATTGAAATTTCTTATTACTTATGATTATAGTCGAGATGCGGAACAATCAAGAAAATAACTATAAACCAACAAATAATAATTGGAAATCCGAAATAGATGGTGCAAATATGATTTTTATTGTTTAATAGAATTATTTAATTATTATAAATTTTCTAGATAATACAAAACATGAACAAAATAAAATGGCACACGAATTAAAACATTCCAAAGATAAAATAATCAATAATAATGAAGCGAAAATTAAAATTGAGAAACATAAACATAATCATCATGAACAATATCCGGATATTGTAGCTTATAAAATCGATGGGAATCTAGATTTACAGGATGGTATAGCTGAGACACCTAGTGGGGCCGTTTTGTCATTGACATTAGGTATATTTTCATACAATTCTTTCACAATACAGCATGTATCTCGATCATGGTACCTCAACTGTCTATAGAGCTGACATTTGAAATTTTGTACGCATGTGGACCTTTTAATCTAAATTGTCTCATATTGGGATGAAAAAATCTTGGCCTGCATCAGTCCGGTGTTTTTTCTCCAGATATCTGTCTGTATATTGACAAAGTGACATTGTACTACACCCCTGGATGACATGCCAAATCTCTTCGCTCCACTATACTGCTTTCCACTGTTAAAGAGCCCAATCCTCATGTTCTTAGGCTCAATTTTTACTTCTAATGCAATATTGAAAGTGGTTTCTACTTATAGTCTAAACAAAACTGCAAATTGATCCTAAATCTGTGTGACATGTGCGACTTAGAAAATTCTTCTTTCAACAGCATCACTCCACAGAACCCTACATTCAAGATAATTCGGCTATCTTAATAATTCCTACATTTCTTGTGCAAAAACAGTTGGGGGGGCATCGTCGAGACACACGCTGTATAATCAAAACAACAATATTATAGTCGGATCAACGAATATTTGCATTCACGTCATCTTTTGTTGCACTAACATAATTAGTCGAAGTAGTAAGTAACACTTTGATTTATTGAGACGCATGTCAAACTTTTGTCGTTTAGATAAATGCGACAATTCGTTGATCCGACTATAATTGTTTGGTAATGCCGAATATTGGGAGAATTTTTTTTCAGGTTTGATAATAACATGTATAATGGCATTATTGATAGCTTGTCGATTACGTGTTAAACGTCGTATGCGCAAAAATGGCAAATCCTATGCTCATGATGCTGATTATTTAGTTAATGGTATGTATTTATAAAATATATTAGAATGGAAAATATTGTAGTAGAGCTTTACTATCGTTATTATTAAAAACAATTGTTTCATTTGTCGCCCATCCAATTTTGATATTTTTATAAATATATCCAAATATATTTAACAATTAATTATAGTTATTATGTATTTGAATTTGTTGAATTTCAAATTTAGAAGAAAAAAAAAATGTAAATAAATCCAGATAAAAATTAGATTTATTTTTACCTTATTTTTCTCACAACAAATACAAAAAAAATGTAATAATAATAATTATAATCAAGTATTTTAATTCGATAATATGACACGTTTAATAATTAGTAAATAACAATAATAATAAACAATTATATTTAGAAAAGTCTCTTTGGATAAGTAGTGATATGCAACAAAAATAAAGATAATAGATCTAAAGTACATTCCAAAACTTGAATATATATATTTTCGGCACAATAGTGAAGGATCCGTATAAAGAAATTGGTCACATTTGATAAAGTTGGGTAATCATTCAATGAATCATTGAGTGCGAAACTTTCTTAAATTATAAAGAATTCGTGTACACCTCTCCAATGTGCCTAAAATTTCTAATAAATACTGTTCTAATCAAACAAAACAAAAAATTTGTTCTAGTTTAAATTATTGACAAATTATAATTAAATCCAGAGAAAAATCTATATACACAGATTTTTGGTAGTCCTTTTTTCTTCTTCTTCTTCTTCTTCTATTAATACATATAATTTATTAATTTTTTCAAACAGAACAACTATTAGAATTACATTGTGCCAAAAAATGGCATTGTTGTTCAAGTCTTTGTACTTTAGCAATCAAATAAGAATTTTCCACATATAATTCTTTAACTAACATATCAGATCGGGCTAATCGTTCCAATTGTTCATTACATAAACGGACTTGTTGATCCAATTTCTCTTGTTGATTCTTCAATATAAATTGTAATTCCGCTTTTTCGCCACGATGATGTTGACGACACTCTACAAATAATAATAATAAAAAATAAAATAAAAAAATAATCATCGACAATACAAAAATTAGAAATACTAACGATTCAAACTTTGTTCGGTGAAGAAATGTTGTTGTTTCAATATCAATTGTAATTGTCGACAACGTTGTTCCAAATGATGTAAACGACCATTTAAATTATGTATTGTTGTAATTGGTACAACAACAATTTGTTGTTCTTGTCGATTACCATTAATTTTACGTTCATCTTTCTCTTGATTATGTTTTTTATTATATAAAAGATTATTACGTTCGTGTTTTCGTGTACGTTTCGGTCGACATGGTGTCGAATTTTTCTCTAAAGTCGAACTACTCGATGTTGACGGTTGTTGTTGTTGTACATCTTGATTCCAAACAAAAGTCGGATTTACATAATCACGTTGAGATTCTTCATTTGTAGGCCATGTTGTTGTTGTTGTTGTTGGTGGTGATTTAGGTAAAGGTGTAGTATCGCTTGAATATAAATTCGTTGTTTCAACAATATTCAATGATAAATTATTAATTTTATTATCATTATTTTGTGTTTGTATAGCAATATCGCTATGATCATTACGTAATTCCAAGTCGTTTAATTTCTGTTTTAAATTGGCAATTTCTTCATCTTTCTCATAAATTCGTGTTTCACTAATCAATTTATAATCTTCAAATTCTTGTTCTAAATCGGTAAATTGTTTTTCTAAATTATCATTTTCGATAATTGTCGGCAATAATTGATTGTTATCGATTAATATTTGATTTGTAAATTGCTCCTCATATTCGCTCATTTTCTGTATTAATTCCGTTAATTTTTCACTATTTTGATTTTGTTCTTGTTCAAATATTTGTCGTTCTTCATCTAATTTCGATTGCCAATAATCTTCGCATTTCTCATATTCATTACGTAATAAATCCAAACAATTCTCCAATTCGGTACATTTCTTCATCAATTCATTATTATCATTCTCATATTGTTTAATTATATTATTTAAAGATTCAGTTATTTCATAATCCGTTTCTGTACCAATACTATTTGTTTGTTTCATATCAATATTTGTTGTTAATATTGTTTCTAAATTATCACCGACTATTTTCAAAGTATCACAATTCAAACCGTTTTTATTTATCATTGTTTTAATTTCAATTAATTTATTAAATTTACTTTCTAATTCTCGTATACGTTTTGTTAAACATTCAATAGTTGTTTCAGTTTCTTTATCCTAATAACACAAAAGAAATCGCAATATTATTTACAACAACAAACAATAAGTTGCTTTTTTTGTTTTGTTATTAAGAATACCTACCAAAAAAAAAAAAAAATACATTCCAAATATTTACATAACAACCAACAAGTGACATAGATAAATATCGAACAAATATTAAAACGAAAGGTCAAGGTTATTATAGATTTTCGAAAAACTAGAGCTTCACTAATTAGAAAATATCAAATATAATTTGAATTCGAATCAAACTGGAAATTATAAATTCTAAAATTGAATTAATCGTCATTCTTATCAGACTTTTCAAAGATAACACAAGCTAATCATTCAATTTTTTTCTCAATTTTCATCACATACTGGATGTCTCAAAAGTCATGGATGCTATAAGTAGAGTGCTGATAGTGAAGGTCAGTTCCAATAGATTTTTGATGGTTCAAGAGTTCTTTCAACTTTTTTGCCGAAAATCGTGAAGTACGTCCACTAATGATAATCAAAACAAAACTGGAACGATTCTCCGCGTTTTATTATTAATTTTTTCAGAATCTTATAAGATAGCGCTGACGGTATTTGGAGAGCATAGCCATTATACGTATATTCTCATTTAAAATCAATGAAACTCTTCTAAACTGCAAAAAAAAACAACGCTGCACAGTTCGAATCATAAGCAGATATCGGAAAACAAAATCTGACATGACTATCAGAAAACATGACATTCGAATCAAATCAAGGCATAATTGTGCTTCGTCCGTTGAAAAAGCTTATAAAAAACAAAACAAAACTGCATCAATAAGAGGAACCAACAGTGTCTTCTTAGAATCTCCATAAAATGCACTAACTTTCATAAGCAATGGACAGTACGCATCTTTTTTGTAAGCGCCATCTAAAAATCTCGAAATCTTTAATAAGTTAAAACAACCTCTAGTAGTGTACTCAGAAAAAAAAACAGCCACTTTGTTTCTGATCATCTTCTTAGTAGACGCACTACGTTGAGTTGAAATAAATCTTGAATCAACGAAAATCGGATAACTACATATTAGATATTTTTTCGATTAACAATGGTTTTGTGTCAACTTTGTTCCAGAATTAGTACAACAATAAAAAACTAATCATCAAGAATAACGCCATCTATAATCGAGTATGACAGTTAATTTGTATTAATAGGAACAAAACTCCAAAAAATTAAACAAATGAACAACTAAAAAGAAAACATGAGTTAGTTAACATAACACGTTCGGTTTTACCATTTTTTTTCTCTCTCTCTAAAAAAAATATAAACTACTTGTATCAACATGCTACTGATTAGTAAATTTATGAAAGCCCTTCCATAAATAATTGATAAGAATAATAAAAAAATAATACAACAAACAAAACAAAAAAAATTAAAGTTTATTGTACTAAAACTACACAATTATAAATAAACAAACAAACAAACAAACAAACAAACACAAGTTTATGGAAAAGCTTTATGATAACAAAAACATGCAAATAAATATAATAAATTGATTAAATAAATGAATTAATAAAAACTTTAGCTTCTCCATTTGAGAAAAAAAAACTTTCATAAAAATTCAACTTACCATATTATTATCATTGTCCGGTATTGGTATGGAATGTTGTTGGAGAACATGTTCCAAAACAACAATTCTATTTTGTAATTTAATAATTTCACCACTAATATAATCATCTGTTATTTTATTAGATGGCATATCGTCACAATCAATAACATCAATTTGATTCGATTCATACGATAAACTATTATTATCTTTTTGAAATTTACGTAATTTACCTAAACGTGGACTACCATCAGCTATACAATAATGAAATAAATTGTTAAAAAATATTTGTAAATATTAAAATTAATTATATTACCAATTCCAAATAGAATATTGTCCTTGGTTGGTGAATAGTCACTCCTACGTTTAGCACCTAAACCAACGCCTTCATTTATAATAGAAATATTTTCATCGAAATTTTGATTATTTAAATTTGTTGTTGTTGTTGTTGTTGTTACTTTCATTTTCATTAAACCGATTTGTTTCGTTAAATTTTCAATTTCTGTTACCATTTCATCGTTTTTATCACGTAAATTTGCATTTTCTATTTGTATATCGTTCAATTGTTGTAATAACGGTTGGATTTTCTCATTTTCCAATTCATTATATTTACTTTTTTCATTTTCCAATAATTTTATTTGATTACTCAAAACATTTTTAATTTGTTGTAATTCATTTATTTTATGATTATATGTTTGATTTTCTTTTTCTAAATTGATCGAATAATTCTGTGTTATATCTAAATCATTTTTCAATTTCACAATTTCCTGTTCTAAATTATTAATTTTCATTTCTAAATTTTGATTTATTATTGTTAATTGTTCTTTATCATTCGTATATTGAGCTTGTAGATCTTTAATAATTTCATTATGTCGTTGTTCTAATAATTTCACTTGATTTTGTGTATTACGCTCCATTCTTATATGATTATCATCAACTTCTTGTGCTAATAATTTAGCACGATTATTAGCTTCGTTCACATCAAATTTCAATTTTTCCCGTTCAGCTTGCATTTGTTCTAATACAGTTTTCAAACAACGTATCTCCATTTGATATAAAGTCAAATTTGCTTG
Organism: Zonitis immaculata; assembly: GCA_037414775.1. Taxonomy (NCBI): domain Eukaryota; kingdom Metazoa; phylum Arthropoda; class Insecta; order Coleoptera; family Meloidae; genus Zonitis; species Zonitis immaculata. The sequence goes on from JAZBGX010000080.1 coordinate 25,859, forward strand.
CAATAAAACAACATGTGGACTTTGTATATCGAGACGATTCACCTCATTTATACCTGAATAATTCAAAACAAATAATCACAATCGAATAATTAAATTTTTAACTATAATTACCTTTAATTTCTTTATCTAAAACATTAGCTAAATCAATAATATTGATTTCGCGACTATTAAAACCCAATTCATGTATTAATTCTTTCGGTGATGTAATACCAACATTTTCCCACATTTCAATAAGTGCACTTGTATTCATAAAACCATCACCATTTGGACCATTTTGAATAAATTGAAATGTTGTTGAATCGGTACATAATTGTCCTGTAGTATGTGAGGTAATTTTATCATCATTATTATCATTATCAGGTACTGAATTTGTTTCTAAAACTTCATCCCAAGTTTCATCTTGTTGTAAAGCTTCTAATAATTCTTGAAAACTTATTTTATGATTTATATCTATAGATAATTTATATGATAATTGTTTTAATACACCTTTAGCTAATTTATGTAAACCGATAGCATCACAAACTAAAATCAATTCTGTTTGATTCAAATAACCATCTTCACCTACACCCAAATTTTTCCAAGCTTCACGTAACATTCTCTCATCACATATCAAATCAGTTTGAAAATCCGTTGTTGTTATTATATTATTATCAATCAATTTTTTTGTACCCGGTAATGAAGTGCAACGTTTCAATTTAAAATTTGTTTTACGTTTCTTTATATCGGACACTTCGTTTTGTGAATTTGAACGTTGTACATTTATTGGTTTTTTTATATCATCATCGATATTATTATTATTATTATTTGTTATTTCATCACATCTTGGTCGTGATCTACGTCCATATTTTTTCGATCCATAAACAAATTTCGGTGATACTTCACGTTCAGGTGATACAGAATCTGGTAGTAAATCTTTTTTTATCGGTGTTTCATTTAAATTTTGTTGTTGTTTTTGCATATTACCAAGTAATTGTAGAAATGCATCTTTAAATTCTATGAATGTTGCACGTGTACGTTTTGGATTGATTAATAAACAATTTATTAAATCAACACTTTGTTCTTCTAACTGTAATGTTTGACATAATTGCATTAAACCATCTTTATCTAAACTGCCTAAATTATCATGATCATAACTATCGAATACTGTTAATAATTGTTGTTCGTAAGGATCTAGAGCCAATGGATCAATCATTTTGTCTAAATAATTTTCTGTAAAATAAAAATAGATAATTCTTCATAATAATAATAATAGATCTCGAATAATCTCTCCTACTTATATATTTATTAATATATAGAGTCCATAGAAAAACCCCAAGATTTCTCTATTTGATTTTCGTTATCTTATAATTTATGATTACTTACCTACGAATAAACTAAACTCTTTGGGTCATGTTACAGTTATTGTACTAAATCTGATGCGTTTTTTAATCCAACAAACATAACGGTATTACTATTTATTTATTTTATTGATAAATTACAACACAATTTAACAATTAGAACGCCACGAAAATAGCGCAAAAATGTCAGCTCTACACACAGAAACAAACAATTGGAAGGAAAAAATATTGCCAATAGAAAACAAAAAAATCCCCTAGATTAATATTGAAAGTAGGTCAATGAAAATCGAAAATTATAAAATATCAATCAATCTAAATAACATTTTATCAATACAAAAACAGTTTTGTAAATCTCATTGTGGTATACCTTCACTGTAATTTTAATAATAATAATTATGATATGTTTAATATTATTTAGTGATTTTTGTATTAAGCCAGATTACGTCCTACATTTAACAATAACTGGACACCAAATTTGAATAAACATCAGTGATGGTTTCCAATAAAATAAAACAAGATATCGATGGTTGTATTGATAATTAACAGAATATAATTCAATCAAGTAAAAGACTATAATAGTATGACAAGAATTCAATTTATTATTACAAGTCTAATTCAAATAATACCAACAATACGAGAACATTTACCTTTGAATGTTAATAGATACCATCATTAATGACAATTTTTATTATGGACTCGGCATCACTTTGAGACGTTCAAAAGAGGCTTTCTCTAAACTTTCTCTATGATCTGGATGTGCGATATTGATAAGTGCATGTGCTCTTTGTCGCATACATTTACCAAATAGGAAAGCAATACCATATTCGGTAACAACATAATGGATATGGGCACGTGATGTTACAACACCAGCACCTAAAATGATTACAAATTAATTGATATAAAAACAATAACAGTAAAACTAACCTGGTTTTAATATTGGGACAATTTTACTTTCACCTTTATTTGTAGACGATGATAATGCAATAATTGGTACACCTTGATGATCTTCAGCTTCAGCAGCACCACGTATAAAATCAACTTGTCCACCGAATCCTGAAAAAAATCTGGTACCAATCGAATCAGCCGATACTTGTCCAGTCAAATCGAGTTCAATACATGAATTAATTGCAGTCATTCTAGGTTGTTGAGCAACAATTTCTGTAAATTATTCATTAATTTTTATTTATTCTTGTGATTATTAGATAATTTTCTTTAATTTCCTACTTGTATTATTGACATAATCGATTGCTAACATTTCCACGAATGGATTATTATTAACAAAATCGTATAATTTTTGATTACCAACTAGAAATGAACCAACAATACGTCCTTTATGCCGTTTCTTCTTGCTATTAGTAATACATCCTTTATAGACAAGATCGATAACACCAACAGAGAACATTTCTGAATGAATACCTAAATCTTTATGATTAGTTAATGCTGCTAATGCAGCATCAGGTATATTGCCAATGCCCATTTGTAATGTTGCACCTTCTTTTACTAAATTATCAGCAATCAATTTACCAATTTTCGCTTCAACTTCACTTATTTTACCACCACCATGTTGTGGTAATTGTAAATCAACTTCTACAGCATAATCAATATGACTTAAATGGATAATGCTATCGCCAAATGTACGTGGCATTTGTTTATTTACCTGAGCTATAATTAGTAAGCTGGTTTTTTTAAGATAGAACTTAATTTAAAATACTATATAGAATAAAATTTACCAATGAGAATTTTCGAATGCTTCATTGCAGTTCGTACACAATCGACACTAGTTCCTAAACTACAATATCCATGATTATCTGGTGGTGATACATGAAGTAAAGCAATATCCGGTTCAATGATCTTCTTTTTAAATACTAATGGAATTTCGTGTAGGAATATTGCCATACAATCAGCACGACCATCAGCTACAGCTTTCCTTACATTACCACCCATGAAAAATGAAAATGAGCGAAATATCCCTTCACAATCTGGATCAGCGAATGGTGCTGGCCCTTCCAAATGCATATGACAAATGGTGATATTTTTTAATTTCTTCGATTTACCAGCTGCAGTCATTGCTTCTAGTAAGTGAATTGGTGTACCGGCGGCGCCTTGGGCAAACACAATACTATCTAAAATAAAATTACTTATTTAATTTACTATTCGATTCTAATTGTTTAGTAAGGAAATTTTTTTGTTTCTCCGACCTGACTTTAGAGCCTCCATAGCTTCTTCTGCAGTTGCCCATTTCGGTTCTTTACCCGGTATTGGATATGCTGGTTCATTAACATGCGTATAATAATTCTTTGGTGTTGTTGCATTTGTTATTTTATATCCATTCAATATTTTGAATAATTTAGACAATTTTTGTCTAACATTTCCAAAACAATAATTCATTTTATTTTTATTTCACTATTTGTTTTCTTTATTTTTATTCAATTTTAAGTAAAAAAAAAATCATTTGAATTGTCAAAGGTTTCTATCATCGACCTTCTATTGTTTAAATTCAATATTATGCCAACCATGATCTTACAATTATGAAATGTAACAGAGTTCTTATATTGTAGAATAAAAATGGACAATCCAGCAATCAATAAAAAATCTTCAATATTGTGGAAAATCGATTTCATGATTTATATTTTCAATAATAAATGTGTTGTAATAAGAGCAATAATAGCTTTCAAAGCCTCATTGTTATAAAGGATAATACGCCAGGTCATCCTATTGGACTTTCCAATATTTGCAATAACATCAGAATTCAGGTTCTCTCCTCAAATATCATTTCCATGTTGCAATAACCTACGAATCAAACGGTTATCTCAAACTTCAAAGCACATACAATTTATAATCCAACCAACCTCTTGTGACAACGTAATTGCTATTAAAAATATCAGACATGCATGAAATGAAGTTAGTGGAAATAATCAGGTATACTTAAACAGACTTTCAGCCTCTTAATGACGAATCTTGTGCAAATTGCAATTGTGTAGGTCTAATAGTTTTTGCGTTATGTGGAGTCGAAAATACACTCAAATTTAATTAATCACCGTCACACAATTAAACTATTCCTGCTAATGTTACAATACTATGAAGTTAAAAGATCAGAAATTTATATATTTTCCTTCTATTTTTCAAAAATTAAAGCACAAATTCCCACTTAAAACATAGCAAAAGAAGTTCAACAACTCATCATTTGAAAATCATTGGTCCCACCAATCAGATATATTTTCCCCTAAATTTACATCAAAAATATTCGTCTGTAAAAATAATTAAAAGAATATAAGATGATAGAAATATTACTTTATGAACTAATTGAGCAATTATTTGAAAAAAAAGCTTGAATTCGGATAATATTTACTATATATAATGTATTTTTAGTGATTTATTTTCAAATTAGCAGGATTGCGTACTGAATTTATCATTATTGGTTACTTAAAATCTATAGCCGTCCATTTCGTATTTGAACTACTTGACTAAAATATAAAAAAATATTTTCGGCTTATTATTTTTTGGTTTAAAATCATTTAATATAAAAGATATCTGAAAATAGAAGATATTTTAACTTTGATTTGTTTATTTTGCTTGCGATTTTTGATTATTTGGTGAATTTTGATTCTTATGTTTAAGAGCGACAAATAGGACGTAAATAAGAATAATAACCTAAAAGACTGCATTAATTTTAGGTCGTTGAATTTATATTTATCCACAAATTACTCGCATTCTTCTCAAAATAACGTACATGTAGATTTAGTTTCGGTACAATTTTAGCAAATTTCTGATAAATCTTCATTGGTTTTTGTGCTATTTCAATTTTTAGGTTATGTAAATATTTATTATTTATATATAAGTATAATGCGAACATTAAAGCCTGAAGATTCAAGTTATAAAAATTCTGGTATATGGACAGATGCATTAACAGTATGTAAAAATACAGGTATTGGTTATTCAACGAATCAAATATATCGTGAAGATGGTTGTCCACAAGAAGACCATCCATACGAAGATTGTAGTTGTCATTACGAATTTGAGAATGATACATATTGGTATGCTGTATTCGATGGGCATGATGGTAACCGAGCCGCTTCATTTTCAGCCCAATTAACAGCAGAAATGTATTTCTCATCATTGAAAGATAAAAAGACTGACGAAGAAGTTAAAGACATAATCAGGTTGATATTCAAATTTATCATTATTATTATTGTCAAATTGACTATTTTTTTGATTTTAAGACAAGCTTTTAATGCAGTCGAAGAAGGTTATAAACGTTTAATTCAAGATTTATTATCGCAACGTACTAGTTTACAATACGATTTAGAAGGATTAAATTCATATGAAGCCTATCAAAAAATGCCACATAAAGTTGATGAAATTAAACGTATCAATTGTGAATTATCATCAGGAGCGGCTGTTGCCATTGCTTTAATACACGATAATAAATTGTATGTTGCCAATATCGGTAATTGTCGTGTTCTATTATGTAAAACTGATACAAATTCCGTTTTGAAAGTTGTCCAATTGAGTATTGATCATGATTTGAAGAATGAAGATGAATTATTACGTTTATCTCAAATTGGTATTAATATTGATAAAATTCGACATTGTACACATTTGGGTAATCAAGAGAATACTCGTTGTTTGGGTAATTATTTAGTTAAAGGTGGTTATAAAGAATTTGAAGATTTAAGTATGGCTAGTCAAGAACCGGTAATAGCCGAACCGGATATCCATGGTGGTATACAAATCGATGATAATTGTCGTTTTTTATTATTAATGTCACCGGAATTGTATAAATGTATTGAAGAAGCTACCGGTACGGATCAAGTTAATAAATATATAGCACAGTGTGTTGTTGAACAATTCCGTGAACAAGCCACATTAACTGGTGTTGCACAAGCTGTTGTTGATAAAACTGTTCGTTTACATCATGATTGGTATATGTCGAATTTAAATACGGATAAAGCGTGCTCATCGAAACGTGAAGATATAACGTTAGTTTTACGTAATTTCAATTATCCATTACCGAATGCTATAAAATCACCAACTAGTTGTAATACGAATAGTTGTGGTTTTGCTATAGCAACAACAAAAAATACGTTCACTATGAATTCGGAACGGAATTTTACAAGCAGCACAAATACAACGACCAGTATTGCTAGTGAGAAAGTCAAAGAAATTGGATCTGATAATAAAGTAGCATCATATGTTGATTTTAGTGATTTTTATAAAAACGCTGAAATTGCCAAAAATAAAGGACAATTGCCGGATTGGTGGACTACGTGATATGTAATTGATAACATTTATAAATTTAGAAGAAAAAAAAGATTTATTACCTAATTTAAAAATTAACGTTATTTGTAGAATAACGAATTTTGTTAAAACTTAATGTAGATTTAATATAAAATGAATAAAAATTATATAAAAAAAATTGTTTTTATTTAAGGACTAGGCATAACTTTGAGACGTTCAAAAGCGGCTTTCTCTAAACTCTCTCTATGATCTGGATGTGCAATATTGATGAGTGCATGTGCTCTTTGTCTTAACGATTTACCGAAAAGATAAGCCATACCATATTCGGTAACAACATAATGGACATGAGCGCGTGTTGTTACAACACCAGCACCTAAAATAAAAATGATAACAAAAATTATCTATTTATTAATTTATTGATAGATAATACTCACCAGGTTTGAGTATTGGTGAAATTTTACTTTCACCCTTATTTGTAGACGATGGTAATGCAATAATTGGTTTACCTTTACCATCTACAGCTTCAGCAGCACCACGTATAAAATCAACTTGCCCACCGAATCCCGAATACATTTTAGTACCGATTGAATCGGAAACTACTTGTCCAGTCAAATCGACTTCAATACACGAATTGATTGCCGTCATTTGCGGTTGTTGAGCGATTACTCCTAAAATTATTAATCGATTTGTCTATGTTGATATTGAAATGTATTCACTAAAGTCACCTGTATTATTAACGTAATCAATCGATAACATTTCGATGAACGGATTATTATCAACAAAATCGTATAATTTCTGTGTACCAATTAGAAATGAACCAACAATACGTCCTTTATGCATTTTTTTACGATTATTTGTAACACAGCCATTATTAACAAGATCTATAACACCACCTGAGAACATTTCTGAATGAATACCTAAATCTTTATGATTAGTTAATGCTGCTAATACAGCATCTGGTATATTGCCAATGCCCATTTGTAATGTTGCACCATCTTCTACTAAATTCTCAGCAATCAATTTACCAATTTTCGATTCGACTTCAGTTGGTGGCCGACCACCATGTTGCGGTAATTGTATATCAACATTAACGGCATAGTCAATATGACTCATATGGATAATACCGTCACCAAATGTACGTGGCATTTGTTTATTTACCTGAGCTACAATAAGTATAGTTATTTCTAAGATATTTCTTATGTATAGTATAATAATTTTACCTATGATTATTTTGGAATTGGTCATTGCTGCTCGTACACAATCGACACTAGTTCCTAAACTACAATAACCATGTTCGTCTGGTGGCGATACATGAATTAAGGCAATATCTGGTTGGTAGATTTTTTTATAGAATAACAATGGAATTTCGTGTAGAAATATTGATATAGCATCACCACGACCTTCAGCTACAGCTTGCCGTACATTACCGCCCATGAAGAATGAAATTGATCGGAATATACCTTCACAAGATGGATCTGTATATGGTGCTTTACCTTCTGTATGCATATGACAAACTCTAACATTTTTCAATTGATTTGTTTTGCCAATTTCGGTCATTGCCGCTATTAATTGGATTGGTGTAGCAGCGGCGCCTTGTATGAAAACAAGATTGTCTAAAATAAAAAAAAATGAATTTATTAGATCGAAATTTTGCCAAAATATCTATTAATAGATGGATTTGTTGAAATTCTATTTTTAGAATCTATAACCATTAATATTGGTTGTATAATTGTTTTTTTCTCCAATTTCTTAGGATCGAACTTTGTACTATTCCAAATATTCATAAAATCCAAAGTCACAAAATTATTATTGTTATCTTGATCCTTATGAATTAATACAATTATTGTTATGATAACAACAAATGAAAGTTATTTTATCAAGTATAACCTTCAATACATTATATCGTACAGAATAATTACAAACAAATTGATTACATTTAATAATTGTCCTTTTGTAGTTTTATTGACAATGTATTTCTAAATTTACGACCAAAGTCCAAACTATATTGATTTTTCCAAATTATAATTTGTATCTAAAAAAGGCGAATATCATTGATAATAACACACACCTGATTTGAGGATGTTCAAGGCTTCTTCTGCGGAAGTCCATTTCGGCTCTTTACCCTTGATTGGTTGTGCTGGTTCATTAACATAAGTGTAATAAGTTCTTGGTGTTGTTGTTGTTGTTGTTGAACATTTAGTTAATTTATTCAAATTAGAAAAGATATTCAATTTTTGTCGGAAATGTTTTATCGATGCAGCCATTCTTATTGTTTATACCAATTTCCACTAATTTTTTAGTTTCTCAGCGGTTATCAATAAGTAAATTGACGCTTTTATCGTCGTCGTCGTCGTCACCAAAAATACTCAACGATCATTTGAATCGTTTTAGAAATTAAACCAATATTAACTCATCCCAAGGCCCAACGATACAAGCATGCGCGCTATCCTTTCCTGCAATTACTGCGTTTACACGCGGTAAACCCATTCGAAAATTTCTCTCGTCACTAGGTTTTTCTAATTATTTAATGTTTGGATTATATCAAAAATAAAAATTCCAGCTATTGTTGCTCTTGTCTATATTGAAATAAATGGATGTATAAATTAATAATTAAAAATTATACCCGGTGGCCCATTCACCGTTGACAAAGCCTCTCTTATTCCCAAAAGCACTGCAAATCGTTAAGTTTACTTATAAGGGTCAGCTTTTTTTTTGAATGTAAACGAGTGGTTTACCGTTAAATTCCGGATTATCCCAGTCAAGAAGTTTATTAAGAATTTACTAAACAATTCTAAATATCCTCCTAACTGCATTTCTTTACACCGAGAGCCCTAATCAATTTGGTCCAAACGTATGCTGATTTATGAATGGACATTGCAAAAAGTGGAAGGAAATCAAAATTTGGTATTTTTGAGTGTGAAGCCACCTTCATAGAATATGAGCAACTAAATTAAAAAAAAATATATGCACTACTGGGCTACGGAAAATCTTCACTGGATACAATGGGTTACTAATCAACGACAGTGGTCTGTGAATACGTCAGTGTTTCCTCTGCTTTTGATCTTAATTGCGGCAGAAAAGGCTCCTTCTGCTTCAACACTGGTTTAAGGCCTTTCAAGCCACTCAATTCAAAACAATTAACTTTTGAACTAGTTAAGGTTAGTTCTAGTTCGTCTTGAGGTGACATTGGTGTTAATTACACTGTTGAATGTCGCTCCAAATTGGCGACAGTTACATCGTCTCAGAAGTATATTTACACGATTTCCCATGAACTGTATATATAGTCTTCCTACGGTATTTTTATAGATAGTCTTGTCTTTTTCGAACTTGAACGCAGGATTCGAGCACAACAGAGCCACGACATCAAATTAGTTCTCAGTGCTCTGCGGAACGGATATATGGATTTAAAATTTTTCTTGGTAATTGTAACAAATCAATTTAAATATAGATATTTTATATTTGAGAATGACAATTACTTTAAGTACAAAAATAAAAAAATCACAATATCTGAGTACGACAAAATTATTTAAAATTAAAATCATATATAAGTATGTAAAAAAAAAATTGCACAGTTTTAAAAACAACAGTATAATGTAAATCGAAATATTTTAATTATCATTAATATTATTTTAAGTACAATTTTGTATCATTTTTTATAAAAAAGATAAATCCTTATCAAATTCCTAAACTAAATAAATACTGAGATCTTAAAAAATATGGTTCATATTAATTTCAATTTTCATATACTCATTTGAATTTGATTTTATTATAAAAAGCTAGCTTTCAGGCACGGGAAGTATTCCAATAGTCAAGACAAACAGAAAAACACGAAAACTTTTTTGGTGCTTACAATTCAAATTAATATCAAAAGTCTTAATATCTCTGAATGAAAATGGAATAATGGCTAAATTATTAACAAATCTATTGCAATTATTCAATGAAGTCCATAATTAATCTAATTAATGATTCTACATTTAAATACTAATCGTACATTTTATCAAAACAAAAATTTCTTTATCAATTATTTATATATACAGATTTTTTAAAAATCACTCTATAATGGCAATTTTTGTTTTTTTGATTACTCATTGTCATAAAATTTATTTTCTTATAAATAAATTCGGAATGTTAAGATTGTTTTGTTTTGTAATAACAGTCTTTTCATTGGAATGTTAAGTTATTAATTAATATCAATTTGTTTTTGTTTAAAGCAACTTTACAGCGCAATATTTCAAAATTAACAAAATAAATTAAGAAAAACAAGCGATTTTTTTTTGTACGAATTTCGCTGCGCTACACAGACGTCTCTTCATTCTTATCTTCAGACCTAATTCAATAAAAAAAAGTACAGAAAAAACAATTACTACGATGTTCAGCTACAAGTCATCTAATTAATATCCCTCACCTCTCATATATTAGTAATACCAACACCAATTAATTAATAATAATAACTAAAATTGAAATATGTTTTTTTTTTTTAAATTTATTTAATAAATAGATAGAGATTAATAAAAATTGCTTACTGAGATGTTTCATTTGCATGTCCTGAATGTATCATTGATACAGGTGGCATTAATGGTGATGGTGATCCACGAATACTATCACAAACAGAACCACCATGTATTGAACCTAAAACTGAACCTATTCTAGAGCCCATATGGGAACCATGATGATAATCCATTGTTGGATTTATTATATCATTTGATACGGGCGATATTATACGATTTGGTGTTTGCATATAATTATGGGTAACATGATCTTCTTCAGCTGAAATTTAAACAAATTATTGGATAATTCAAGAAAAACAAACAAACAATTTGTATTATTGCAAACCTTGTAACAAATTTTCTAGACATGAAACAATATTAGAAAATAATAAAAAATTTACTTTGAATCAATCAAAAAAAACAAATATATAGATTTAGAATTAATCTCACCTGTGTATGGAAATAGATATTTATCGTTCATATGGTGTTTATCGTCAATATCAGAACCGCGTTCTGTATACTCTTGGAAATTCATATTGTCATGGTGCATCAATTTTGGTAAATAATCAGTTTTATAACCGGAATTATAATGTTTATCGTAATGGGAATGGGTCCGTACCATATATTGTTCAGATTGTAAAGTTGATGGTAAACATGTTTCTGGTGTAACATCCGGATTTGGTAATGGATTTGGTGAATTTTTATGACAAAATTCATTATCTGAACCAGTTTCAGCTGACCAACGACCCACTTCTGGTACTAAAATAATTATACAATTTTTTCAAAATAAAAATTCTAGATAATCCATAAATAATATACCATTAGGATTTGGTAGATAAGATTCTGGTAGTTGACTTGACCATCTTGAACCATAATTTGTTGGTACTGATGGGAATAATTGTGAATTTGTAACAACATTTAATGATGGCGGTGTACCACATCTTGACACAACATGTTCAGTTATATTTGGTAAATATCCTTGTCTTATATTTGTATTATTAACTCTACTTCTATGTCGTCTTGTACTTGATTCATCATCATCACTAGAATGACTCGATGCTAAATCTAAACTTCTACCTTCTGAACCATCACTATCTGAATCACTATCACCGACACGATTACGTTCACGTCGTTCATTGTCTTCTGGTATATCACGATGGTGATGGTGGTGATGATGATGATGATGTGGATTACGATGGTTTGGTTCATGTTCAAAACCACGCATATAAGATGGTACATCACTTGTTGAATTATAATTTGATGTACTTGTTGATGTATTACGTAAATGTGCATCGCTACGGTATGGACTAGAACTGGTTTTTGTTGTTGATCGTGATGTTGTACTTGATGCTGAAATTCCAATATTACGACGTGTCGGATCTAATGATGAATTATATGCTAAAGCCGATCGCTATAACAAACAATATTTGCCATTTATTAGTTTATATAAAACAATTAAAGAAAAACTTACAGATTGTATATTAATATTTTGACTACTTGTACTTGGTACACCAGCAATTGATGTTGTTTCTAATAATGGTACTTTTTTACCCATACATCTCATTATTGAGCGTAATAAATTTTGTCTAACACGATTATTAGCAAAACAATAACCAGCTAATGAAAATGCTGCTTGTATTAATACAGCAGCCGATAGAAATGGTGTTAATAATGGATGTCGTTCAGATGCTGCTAATAATGCTAATACCCATGTTGCACCAAGTAATGGTAATGAAACTACCGATACCCATAATAATGTACGTAGATTACCAAAACCTAATACATGATCTTGTAATGTAAATGCTGCACGTATTGCCATTATTAATACAAAGAAATTTATGATAACTAGAAGACAAATTGGACCGACTAAACTCCAAATTACACTTTCATATAATGACACCCAACAACTAAAATTTCGAAATTATTTCAATAAATTGTAATGAAATTTAAAATTGAGCATTTACAAGTAATAATTGCCGTATTGATGTGCTCGAACTCCAACAGCCAAACTGACAACAACAGCCGGTACAACATAACCCATACTATAATAAAATCGCATTGGTCCATGATTGATATCACGCATTTCTGTTAACATCCGATATAGATGTAATGCATCGATTAACATCCAGAAAAATGCAGCCAACCATAAATAATGTAAACCAATTGCCACCAATTTACAACCAATCTTTAAAATAATTTTAAAAAAATATTATAATAAAACCTATTCAATTTGGGAATAATTCGATTACCTCATTTCCTACCATTGGTTTTCGTGCTTTCAATGCAATAAAATATAAAATTTCACCCAAAAATACACATAAAACTAAATTCTTTCGTATCGTATTTGAATTTGTTGCTAAACCTTGTATTAATGCCAAAATTAAATATGTTGCTAATAATAATGGTAATGATATAGCGAAACAACTATAACTTGAAATATCTTCTAGTAATGATGGTTCTGGTATATATTCTAAATCAACAACATCCACTAATACAGCAAATGTTGTTAAATGATTACATGTACAATTCACTGTTAATGGTTTATTGTCGTAATCTTCGAACCAGTCTTCATTTACTTCAGTTCGACAACCGACACGCGACCATTCGCCGAATCTACAAACAAGCCAAAAAATAATTTACAAAATTGGTGTATAATAATAACAAAATTACCCTCGAATAGTTGACCAATGTACACATTGTGGATTCGATCTTTCATTAAATACCGTCCGATTTGGATCTAACCAAATTTGTAGCCGTATTGGTACATTTAATGTAGTCCCAGCTAAACTTTTATATAATAATTTTCTAGTTACACTACGTTTAGATCGTTTATTATCAATTTTTAAATATTGTGGTTCATTTTCGTTGAATTGAACTTCTGGTTCAGTTAAAACTTTCTTCAACCATGGTTCTTGACTATTAATATCGATTTCTGGTAATTTAACATTTTGAAAGATTATATTTTCAGTTGGTAATGGTTTTGGTAATACAGCATCAACATATTCTGGTATTAAAATACTAATAGAAATTAATGGTGAACCAATTGTTATATCAACACCCCAACGTCTTACAACTGAATCATCATATTTTTCTGGTAATAAACTACTAGCTTGTTTATATTGTGCATAACTCAATACAGCACCACTATCTTGTACATTATGTTTTGTTATTATATCACCAGTTTCAATCGGTTTTATACCTAATAATTTTAATGGTATTAAAATTCTTGTATTTTGATCGAATTTCGTTTTATCAAGTAAATAATTATTATATTTCGGGAAAACAACAACTGGTCCTGTTGTTTTTTGTATTGATTCTTGTAAATATTGAGAAGTATCAGGTAAAATTACACGTTCACTTGTATATGTTGTTGGATCATTTCCTGTTTGTAGAAGTGGCGGTGGATCCGGTTCGTAACCATATAAAGATTCTTGTGTTACAATATCTAAACCCATTACCATATTTGGTGAGACAATTTCAAAAGGATTCGTATAAGTATCATGTTGACTTAACGATAATATGTTGATGTAATTTTCGATTGAATTTATTAAATCTTCTGTACCTTCGTGTATTAATTTTTCGATTTTCATCCAATGATTTGAATATTTTCGATCTAAAACTGTACCAATTGAATAAACTAAATTGTGAATATAATCTTTATCTTGACTATGAGTTAAATTTAAACCATAAACAGTTTGTTCGTAATTTAAAAGTGCTCTAACTAATTCATATGTTATTAAAACATCTGCTCCATATAGATTTGTTGTGGAATTAGTTGCTTTATATAAATCGGAAGCTAATTTAATTGCAACAAATGTATTTAATAATAAATCACCATTTTCAATATTCGATAATTGTTCACGTAATTCTAAGAAACGATCTGATGTACAATTAAACATATCCGGTTCTTGCCAACCATCTAAATCATTATCACATATACGTGAAGCTTTACCATGTGAACCTTTTGGACAATTTTCAATTGCTTCATTACCAAATAATGTACGTGGCCACCATATATGATTTGATGAACTACGTGGACAACCATCATAAACAACTTCACAACCTTGTAATGTAACTTCAGCATATGAATTTGGACATGAATCACATTTTTGTCCAATAACACCATCACGACATTTACATTGACCAGTTTCATGATCACATTGTGTATTATATGAACCAATATGATAACAATCGCATGGTATACAAATTGTTGAACTTTTCGGTTGATAATGATTTTCACGACAACGACATTGTCCAGTTTTTTTATCACAATCAGGATTATAACCGGCATCTATATCACAATTACATGGACCACAAACTGGATAACCCCACCAACTAGATGGACATGGTTGTGTCATTTTTTCTTCACAATATTCACCGGAATATTCAGTCGAATTACACGAACATTGATACGATTTTGGATTTGATTTATCAAATATACAATTAGCTCCCGATTCACATGGATTCAACGAACACACCGATACACAAAATGGACCGACATAACTATCTTCACATTCACATTGACTACTACTCCAATGTGTGATACATTTTGAATGTGCAGGACAATCGGTTTGGCATTCAGTCAATGTTGGACAACCGTCATCGACATTCTCTTTAACTGTAGGACGATTTAGGATTGTTTGTTGATTACCAATACGGACATCTTGGATACAACCTTCTAAATATGTAAAACCGGCATTTAAACTACTATAACTATTATCAGGACCTCCGATTAGAATTTTTCCAACATAAAGACCTTGTATTTTTTCTGAATAAGATACTGTTGAACTATATTCATCATAATCTACTGATAATTTAATTTCTGTACCAATCCAAGTTACTTCCAAATGATGCCAACTACCATCGGAAAGATTCTTTGAATTCAATGACCATACTTCACCATTATAGGAATACAACAAAAATCCATTTTCTAACTAAAGATTTTTTTTCAAAAATTAAATAATAAATCTCAAGATTATTGAAGAATCATTACCGAAATAACAGCTGAACTATTTTGTCCGACTTGTATTGACATTAGAAAAGTGTCTTTTTGTAAAGTTCTAACCGATAAAGCATTCAACCAAGGTAATTGAATTGGTCTTAATAGAGGATTGAACGATAAAGTTCCATCACCCGAAAAATGCCATGGTCTTGTTATAGCTGAAATTACAATTTCATAATTTTACAATGAAAATAAATTGATCAAGAAAAAAAACTTACATTCACTACAATCTTTTCCACCGTACCCTTCAGGACAGACACAACGGAACATTGCCCAACTCTCTTGACAAATCCCACCATTTTTACAAGGATTCGAAACGCAAAAAGGACGTTTTTCTGGACAACCAGCAATTGTACCATTGTCAGTAACAAAACTAAAATTTATATTTATAAGAAACAATAAATTAAACAATTTTTTTTTAAATGTGTGTGTGTATAATTTTACCTATTTAAATCGATAAACTTATGATCAATTTCTAAATCAGAAATACAACCTTCAAAATAACGATTTTTCGTTTGGAAATTACCGGATAATGCTGGTAAACCACCAATTTGTAATGGTCCGGTTAAATCTAGAAAACGATGACAAATTTCGGTTAATGAAGCACATCGTGGTTCTAAATCGTATACAGAATAACCAGCACAATTCCATTTATCACCCAATTCTTTACCATGCTTAAAAGCTAAAGCTGTATCACAATTATCAATTGATAGTTTAACCGTCTAAAATTGAAAAAAATATACATATATATATATACATCAATTGTTTTATAATTATAATTTTTATACTTTATTATGATAAGCAACCATAACTGAATGCCATTGTCCATCAGCAACACCACCAGGAATACGTGCTGTAGTTCTCGAAATATTATTACCAAGTGAAAATGCAAATTCAATTTCATTATTAACAATTTCCAATGCAATAAAATCATGTAATTGATTATAACGACCATTATATAATAATAAACCATTACGATTTTGTGTTGCAAATTTCAATTTTACATTGAAACGATGCCGTTGTTTCATACTAGGAAAAGTTAAGAATGCTGATCGTGAAAAACTTCTAGTCTTCAATTCACATAACGATGTATAATGTTCTAAATTTGTTGCTAATGAACATTCTTCACAAATAAAACTTTTACTATTCTTTCTCGGATTACATGTACCATATGATTTACATGAATTCGGATCACATGTAAATTCCGATAATTTAGTTTCACAATTAATACCAGTATAATCATGTGGACAAATACATGTATAACCACCTTCACGTATTTTACAAGTACCATTATTTTGACATGGTGATGAATAACATAGATTAACTTCTGTATCGCATAGGTAATGTTCACGGGAACCGGTGAAACCTTTAGGACATTGACAAGTGAATGCTGTTACAGGATAAATTGGACGAAACAGAACTGTATCGCTGCTAATAAAATTCGAAGCATTACCAAATTTTAATATTGTTATACATTCTTCGAAATTAAGACAAGGCTCCCGTACACAAAGATTATCATCAAATGGTAAAATCTAGAATATAAATATTCCTATTTATTATGTTAAATAAAAATTTATTGAATCCTACTTGAACTGTAGACAGTCTTGCTAAAATCATTCGATTCAAATAAACTTTCTCTTGAAGGAATTGTGGAGGATAATACTTTTCTTTCGGTACATCTGGACGTCTAACTGAGAAACTAACATTAAGAATTTTAGCTTCTACATCAGTATCATCTTGAATACTAAAAATGAAAATATTCTCTTTAGGACATGGAATTATTGCAGCTAAACCATCAATAAAAAATCCTAATAGAGGTGATAAAAATGCTTCTTTTGTCATTTGATCTAAACGTACAGTTATTGAATTGTACAACATTTCTTCCGTTATCAGTCGAACAGACAACTGCATTATAGATTTAATTTCATTGATTCCATCTAAAACATTAATTAAAAAAAAAATTAAAGAAAAACAACGATAAAATTTGATGGAAAATACCAGTAACAGAGACTTCCATTGATGCAATTTTAACAACATTTGTATTTAATTGTGGTGACAATTGTAATTGTCCGGTAGTTTCATTTAGAGCGACCAAATTAGCATTATTGCCCGATAAAATTTTATAATGTAATTTATCGCTAACATCAGCATCAAAAGCTGGAATACGTCCGATAGGTCCAGTTGGGAAAAAATCACGATAATTATTAAACATTATATGGAAATCATGTAGAATTGGTGCATTATCATTAACATCAGTTACAATAATTTCAACATGAGCATCACTACGTAATGGTGGACTAGCAGCACGTACAATTAAATCATATTTCTTTTTTGGACTTTCATAATCTAATTCGATCATTGTTAGAAGATCAGCCTTTTCCGATCCTGGTCGTGTAACTAATGAAAAACTTTCAGCATCTTCACCACCAATTATTGAATATTGTACAATAGCATTTGGTCCTTCATCCGGATCTTTGGCATAAATTTCACCAACTGTTGAACCTATTGGACTATTTTCAGCAATATAAAGTATAATTTTATCGGAATCGAATGCTGGCGGTGAATCATTTATATCTTCAATACGTATTGTAACAGGTACAGAACTACTTAGTGTTGGTGAGCCACGATCAATTGCATATGCTTCTAATTCATAAATAGCTACCGATTCACGATCTAAACCTTTATTTGTACGAATCACACCACTAGTTGGATCGATAACAAATGAACCATCTTCTTGATCTTTTTCACTCAATGTATAACGTATACGACCATTTAAACCAACATCAGCATCTGTTGCTGTAACTTGAACTACTGATGTACCAACTAAAGCATCTTCTGTTACACTACCAGAATAAGCGGCTTGCTTAAATATTGGATAATTATCATTTACATCTGTCAAAGTAATTTCAACATCTGTTGTATCGGATAATGATGGATTGCCACCATCTCGTGCTGTTACAGTTAATAAATAACCGCTTGTTGTTTCTCTATCTAATAATTTTGTTGTAATTATAGCGCCAGTTTGTGGATTTATAGAAAATTCACTAGGACGATCATCGTTTAAGCTTTCACCTAATGAATAAGTGATTTGTGCATTCAAACCGACATCATTATCTGTTGCTGATACAACTAATACCGTTGTACCGACTGGTGCATCTTCAAATACCTAAAATTTCAATTAAAATTATTTATATGAAAAATTTTTTTGCTCCAATCTCTTACACTAGCTGAATATGGAGCGTTCTCGAAAACCGGTGCAAAATTATTAGCATCAGTCACATTAATATAAATTGTTGCTGTATCGGTACGTCCACCAGTATCTGTTGCACGTACAGTTAATACATAACGTTTCTCTTGTTTATAATCTAATGGTTGTGCAATTGTAATAACACCACGTCCATTTTGTGATGTTATAGAAAATCGTCCACGTGTATTACCATTTGTTAATTCATAATGTAAACGTGTATCTTCATCAGCATCTGTTGCTGTAACTGTAACAACCGGTGTACCAGGTGGATCATCTTCAGCAACAACGGATTCATACATTCTCGATTCAAATACAGGATCATTATCATTTATATCTTGTACTGTAATAATGACACTAGCACTAGCCGATTGTGGTGGTATACCTTGATCAGTTGCTATAACTTGAAATATATATTTAGATTGTTCTTCACGATCTAATTCATGTATTGTTGTTATCCAACCAGATTGTGGATCAACTGTTAATGGGAAATCTTCTGTACTAGAACCGATTGAATCACGTGCTGCTATTGTATATTTAATTTCAGCATTTGGACCTTCATCAGCATCATAAGCTTGAACTTTTACAATACTATAACCGGCTGGTGTATTTTCTTGGATACTTTCTTGAAATAATGATGTATAAAATCGTGGAGCATTATCATTAACATCTTTTACATTAATTAATAATTGTGTTGTATTCGATCGACTAGGACTACCACCATCTTGAGCACGTATAACTAAACGATAATTACGTAGAGTTTCATAATCGAGTGGTTTAACTAATGTAACATCACCAGTTACACTATCAATAGCGAATTGAGATTGAGTATTGCCGCTAATTATTGCATAACGTATTGCTGCATTATTGCCTTGATCCAAATCAGTAGCTCTACAAAGTAATTATTATTTTTCTGAGAATTTATTAACAAAATAGAATACTTACTTGATATGCGCTACAATAGGATTTCCAGTCCAATCTGTATTCTCATCTAGAGCTACAGTATAAGTCCGTTCGGAAAATTGCGGATAATTATCATTATCATCCAAAATGTGTATAACAACACTAGCTGTCGATGATCGTCTAGCACTTTGCGGTGTTGCTAAATCATGAGCACTAACAATCAATGTATAAACTTCAGTAGTTTCTCGATCTAATATTGTTCTAGTTGTAATAACACCACTTTTTGGATCAATTTTAAATGCACGATTATCATCTTCAATATTCGATATACCACCACCATTAATACTAACAACTGTATATTCAACATCAGCATTTTTGCCAACATCTTGATCGGTAGCTTTTAATGTTAAAACAGTTGAACCGACAGTAACTGATTCACGTATTGATGCATCATATTCGGTCATTTCAAATATTGGTGAATGATCATTAGCATCTAATACATTAATTTGTAGCATTGTTGTACCGCTACGCGGTGGGAAACTATCATCTAATGCTGTTACACGAAAATAATGTACATCAACTAATTCACGATCTAATTTAACTTTTGTTGTAACAGTACCAGTTTTTGCATCAATATCAAACATACCTTGTGTACGTGAATCTAATAAACTTGTCATTGAATATGTTACTGGATTATTATCGGGATCGCGTGCTTTCAATGTTGTTACAATAACACCAGGATCGCATTCTTCTAAAACACTAGCCACATATAAAGGTTTTTCAAAAAATGGTGATTGATTCCTTAATTCACGACGTATACGTTTCGCTATATCGGTATCATTGAATGTTTGATGATGATAGACAATTTTCAAACGATGTTCTGTATTGATAATTTTGATTTTTTGACAAATTGTCGTAAATGATATTGTAACTTTCCATAATGGTTCAATTATACATATATCACGACTTGCAACTAAATCACCTTGACTATGTTCAATTTTGAAACGATCATCACTAACATAATTGAAATTAATTTTACAATAGTCGCTTATTGTTTTTGGTAGAAATGCTGTTAACGAATTCAGATATTGTGATTGTTTCAAACAAATTCTCTCCCATCGTCCAACTGTTGGTATAGCAAATGATGCATAAGTTTCCGATATCCATTGTTTAGCTTCAATTATTTGATCTTTCAATGATAAATGATTATTAACCATTCGATTTTCATCTATACTTCGTCGATTACGATTCAAATCGTTAACATCATTGTGGTTATTATTGAAACAATCATTACCAACAATAAAAATCCGTAACGGTAAACTATAATAATCTATATCACGGATACGATTCGATGTTGAATCGATATGTATTGTAAATAAATTTGGATAATAGATACCATCGCATTGTAATTGTTGTTTTAATGATAATTGTCCTGTATTTTCATTGATTCGAATTAAATTGCCAACAAATGGTCCTGAACGTTTATCATTGATTTTATAAATACGTTCAGAACCTAAACGATATACAGATGCATTAAATATAATTTCACCAGATGTTTGACTAGTATTGACCAATAATAAATATGACGATACATTATTGTTATTTAAATAAAATAATAGAAAAATTATAATATGGATTAATTTAGTTTTAATCATTAGAGAGCCGATTTTGTACATTTTCTTCCAATTATTATATGCATGATATACTTTATGTTGTGTAAAGTTGTTGATTTATAGGTGGCTTCATAATGGCCAACTGAAACAAATATTCAATAACAGTTAGTTTATTACGAAAACAACCATTCATCTTATTAACTAATGTTTAACAATTTTTTACTTTCTAATCAAATTTTATTATGATCATTGCCTTGTATATTATAAGGTTAGGGGGCCCGGCCTCTCCTTAGTATTTAACTAAAAAAAAACACCGTAGAATATTGAACTGTGCCACAAAATATAATTTCCTGATACCTTGGATACGAAACTATAAAGAGTCATCTCATACAAAATTCTGAATGACTGATTGTGAGACTAAGGTGTTTAGAATTCTGCCAGGCAAAAACTTTTGTACGTACAAACACCCCCAAATTGATTAATTCAACAACAACAAAAAATATAGTACATCAATGGTGTATTTCCATTGAAGAATCATTTATCTAGATCAAACGATACCTATAAATGGATTTATTGGACGTGAGAATTGAAATCTATTACAATCATTCATTCATCCTCAAACAATCTTTTTATAAAAAAATTCTACCACTGTATAATTGCAGTTGTAAGTCACCATAAAACCTAATTAACTATTATAACATCTTTACGTTTACAACAACAACAACAACAAAAACTTATTTAAATATGTTGATACCCAATAAACACGATGTTAAATGTAGAAATGGGTTTTCTTTATTGTTGTAGTGAAATAAATCAATGTTATAGACAAAAAATGAATACGAGTTAATTCGATTAAAAAACCACAAATTATTTACATTACGGATTTAATAAAAATAATTCGAAAAGATCTGTTATTTATTGTACGTGATTTAATTTAATGGTACGGAAAAAAAAATATGAAATAATACAAGAATTTTACAGCTTGTTTGTACAAAAACGTGACAATTGTTATATTTTAATTGCAACCAAAAAAGACAGATAGTCAGTATACCTGATCCAATATTGAAATTTCGCCCCTTGACCTCCGATATTGTATTTTTTTCCACTCAATTTAAATGTCTACTATTGAACGATTGTGTAAAATAAAAGTGAAATCTATCTATTCATTTACATTGGTTGAAAGAGAAATTGATGAAAATTACTATAAAAAATTGAAAAATCAGTCCACACCGAATTTCTTTTCTTTTTAATATTTTAAATTAGCCAAGATCGTTAAACTGAAAAACAACTTAATAGAAGAAGAAAAAAACAACTTTTAAGATATTTGCATAATTTGAACTGAATTCCATTAATTAAATATTTATATACTATCTTTATCTAACTTATAGATCTCTTATATGATTATACCTAATATACTAAGCTTGTATATATAGAGTGGAAGTGTTTATTAAATACATTCCTAGCAGGTAACAGGTTGTTAAGAAGTACAGACTTGAACAAAAGTTAGAAAACAAGACAAAGATTATAAATGATGATGAATAAATAATTAATAATTCAATAGGTGATAGTTAATCGATTTTTGTTGTATAAAATACGTGATTTTGTTATTAATTATTCATCATACAACTTTATCAAGTATTTAGATAAATAATTCATAGATGCATTGATTTTTGTTGTTACTTTCAATAGTAAAATAACGACTTTAGTCTAGAATCAACTAATAAAAAAAAAAACACAGCGAGGGTTTTTTTTTGTAGTCTTCAGGATCACGAAACAATAATTTTCTATTCAAAATTTTTTTTTTGGCTTCTCTTTTGTTCTATTTTATTAACAAAGAAGACTTTTATTTTATATAAAGGTAATATGACCCTTGTTGTTTTAAGAGCAGTCACCCTTAATTTAAGGGTGTAAATTGGAGAGCTTCCCTCTCATAAACGTATGACTCACACTATTCTCTACCTTTTCGTATTATATTAATTGATACTTCTAAAAAAAAACGAATATTTTTAATTAATCCTATTTCGTCGATATTTATGTTATTTGAAATTTGATATTCTTCATTTTTAGCAACAAAAAAAATCAATGCTTGATCTGATTAAGAGTTCAACTTGAAAATAAAAATTTACATAATTTTTTTATTATTATTTGTTATCATAAATATACAAAACTTGTTTATACCTATTTTTATCGTTTATTTAAACTTTTTCTATCCCGATTGTACTTAATTCTATAAAGTGCACTGACCAAGGTAGACCAAGGTATTTAAAAATTAACAATCAATTTTTTTTTATTAACTACACTAAATTTCTGTATTAAAATTATGAAAAATCCAACCTACACTTGATTTAAATCAATTATTAATTAATTATTTTGATTGTTTTCTAGAAAAAACTTAAAAACCGGCTCTTTATCTTCACATAACTAAACAAGTTTACATGGAACTTGCGGCCATTTTCTTTTTACTGTTCAATACACCATTTTATAATTCATTATCTTAGCGGCAATTTTCTACAGGAATCTACAAACAGTTGATATTCAGAAATATTGATAGATAGCGCTGTCCATTTTCACCTCCTTATTATAAGTAATCTATTATTATATAAACTTATTATCAATTTATATAAAACAACGACAATTTATAGTTTATATTTATACTAAATATTAATTATTTATTGCAACTTTGAATCTTATTTTATTATTTATATATTGGAGCTATAATAAGTTGATTGAAGTATTTGGGGGTTTATCTGTCAATTTAGGGATTTTTATTTAAAAGTCCCGTTATTATAAAAGTGAGGTTATAAAGTTGGATTTTGCCGGTATTTTTATTGTTAATTTCCCAATTAATCGAATAATAAATTATAGAATGGATGATGATTTAGATCGATCAGTGCGATTTTTAGAAGATGCACTTTCAACACCTACTAAAGGTATAAACTTGTACATTTGATTAGAAAAAAAAATTTACACCAATGATTGTAGGATTATTTAAATTACCAAATCGACATCAAATTCGTACATCTGTCTCATTAACTGCTGATGAAATTGAAGATTTAGTTAATTTAACACCTAATAAACTTGAAGCAACAAGTCGAATTATTGATACAACAGTTGCAACAGGTGATGTGATTCAATCTGGTAATTATCCATGGGAAACTACATTAGATAATTTATATAATGAATTTTCATTGATTATGCAAAATTCGATCAATGGTTCTGATATTATGGAGATAATAGCTGATTTAGCGCGTTGTTGTACTGATGCTTTAACCGTTATAAATGGTTTAAAATCGAAAATTGTTAGTATTGACGAGGAAAATTGGTTAGAGAATGAACGTAATAATTGGCGTTTATTATTTATTTTATATCAAGATCGTTTACAACAACAACAATATGATTCATTGGAATTTGATCATTATCTTGGTCGTAGTGAGAAATTATGTGTTGATTCATTATTTAAACGTGATAATTTAGTACGTGAAAGTCAATTAGTAATTGATTGGCTAGAAAGGAATGCATTAGATCGTGATGATCCAATTTTACATCATAACGATTGGACTTATGGATGGGAGAATACGTTACATCAAATTGTATCACCAGATACTATAGCTATTGGTAGTAGTACAAAAATTGTAACTAGTATTTATCCAGATGTTGTATTAGCTGAAGGACGACAATTACATCATTTGGATAAGGAAAACGAAAAAAAATTGTGCCAACGTATATTCGCCGAAATACGTTGCGGGAAATTACAACAAGCACAAGAAGTAATTATTATCGCTCTCGCAAAACAATCAGATTAATGTTTCAATTTTGTTTTAGTTATGTTATAATTGCGGACATCCATGGCGTGCTGTTTTATTTGATGGTTGGAAATTGTACCACAATCCAAATATAAAAGAAACAAATGATGATAATCAAAACAACGATGGAATAATCGAGGATGATAAATTAGTTGGTTATAGAGATGTTGAAGGTAATTGTCGGCGTGATCTTTGGAAAGCTACAGCTATAGCTATTTGTAAAAAAGTTTGTATTTTCTTTCAAATTTTCTTCAATAAAATAATCAAATTTTGATATTTAGAAAAATATGGATATTCATGAAATAGCAGCGTTAGGATCGCTTTGTGGTCATTTAGAATCAATATTGTCAGTTTGTCAATCATGGGAAGATTATTTATGGGCTTTTATGAGAACAATGATCGATATACGTGTAGAATCTGAAATTCGGGATTCTATTATTAAGAATTATAAAATTTTACCGGAAGATTATTGGGAACAAAAGTATATTGTCAATTATTATTGTATTCGATTTAATTGAAATTAATTATGTTTTAGAATGTCATTAAATGAGATTTTTACGAAATTAGAATCATCACAAAATGATCGTGTTCGTTATGAAGCCCAACAACCGGAACATATTGTACAGAAATTAATAATTTTAGATAAAATACCACAATTGATTGATATAATAAATGATTGGATCGAAAATCAACATATCAAAACACAATATTTACGTTTTTATGCTCATTTAGTATTGTTCTTTGATCATATCGGACAAATACCCGATCGGCATGAAGGAGAAAAAATTCTAGAAGCGTTAGTTTTCTTTTTTATTATATACAGGTGGTCCACCAGGGGCTTTCCTGGTCTTGTAGGTACTCTGGTTGGGAAATCGTTTTAACGTCAAAGTGTTCTCTAAATATCATCAAGTCCGGTTTTTTTTTTGCACCCACTAGAGCTAGAGTTACAAGACCACGAAAGCCTCTGGTGGACCACATGTATATATATTTTTTGAATTATAATCGAATATTGAATTTCTAGTTATATAAGAAGATTGAGTGAAATGAAAGAAACTCGATTGGTAGCATTTTATGCGAGTAAATTAGGTAAAAAGAAACAAATCGCAGTTTATGCTCGACATTTAGAAGATATTCTTGATAATGAAGAACGACGAGTCACTTTAAGTTATGGTGAAGATTTCGGTCTTGATGTTTTAGCAATCACCAAATATATTGTTGAATGTATACGTAGTCGTCCAACAGACATCGATACGACAATCAACAATAAAGTAATACAAATTCAATTATTTTGCAAAATTTCGATTTATAATTTTTTTTTTTTTTTTAGAGAAAAGTTACAGATGATGATCTTGTTCGTATATCAGCTATACATTGGTTGTTATTTTATGAAGAACAACGTGCTGAAGCTTTGAAACAAACAAATGCAATGATTTTTACATTTTTAACGTTAGGTAAAGTCGAATCGGCCGATTTAGCGATGAAAAAAATCCCATTAGATACAATAAATTATTTAACAGCAAACAATAAAGAATTAGATAATGAAACAAATCAAATAATTAAAGAATATTTGAGTTATCAAACATATTTGAATGGTTATGATGCATATAATAATTGGTTTAAAGAATACCATAGTAAACCGATTGAACCAAAAAAACTACCAACTAATGTACAATTTCAAGAAAAAGTCGCTTATGAACATCGTTTAACACAATATAATGCCGAATTGGATCGTTGGAAATTGACAACAAATCAATTAGGTAATATGGCGAAAACGTTACTATATAATGTTTTATTGTTTCCTGATGGTTGGTTGATTGGTGCCAAAGATGCTGATTATTTACGATCAATTTGTTTACCAGAAATCGTTTTATTATTATATACAATTTTAAATGAATCTGGTAATTATGAGGAGGCGGTACAATTGGCTGATATAATTGCATCGGAACAATATCGTTTATATCGGGTATATACAAAAGAGAAATTGGCTGAAATTTTAGAGAAACTCTGTGAAAGTTCGGTATGTTTAATTAAAGCTAAAAAAGATCCATTCGGATCAACAGCAGCCTAATTATGATTAATTTTTTTCAAATATACAATTCTTGTAAAATTACGTTCATATTAATTAATTAGAATTGAAAAGTTCCATTGTTACGTTCAACTTTGATAAGATAAATTCTAGAAAACAATTCCTAAGTAGTGTGATTAAGTTTATCAATAGTAATTATATGGCCAGTTCCTGGGTTAGAGACCTTCCCCAGTTTTTCTTATACAGTTATTTTTCTAATTAACTCATTTTTAAGGAATTTGTTCGTGGTTTTTTTTTCCGGAATATATCAATGGTGTTCTTTTTTGTGTCTGTTTTGTTGTTGTTGTTGTTGTTTTGGTTGTTAGCTTTCTATTCCTTCAATTTAGTTTTTCTAGAATGCGTCATATTTGAGAAGAGAGGAGAAAAAAACCGATTAATTTTCACTTAATGCTAAAAATGTCCTCATTTTTTCCTCGATTCCATGATTAACTCAATCAATTTCCTTTCATTTCCTCTTTATTTATTTTCTATTAAATAAAAACTTTTTTTTTATTCCAATAATTATTTTGATTGATTTTTGTGTTACGATGAATAGTTGGAATAATTGAAAAGGTGTCCTTTAGAAAAACTAATCTCACTTTATTTTCTCAAATAACTATAAATAATAGTTTTACACTTCAATAAATGGCATTTGTTTTTTGTTTCAAGAGAAGTGGGAAAAAGACGAAATTAGAACCATAAAATTGACAATAAATATCTTTGTGAATACTCGCCACTATTGTTTTATTAGAAATTAATTATAAATCTATTTGAAAACTCTGTTCAAGTTTCTATAACAAGATAATCATCTAGAATAGATGTCATTCGAGATAGAATTCATGTTCAACACCTATAGTAGCTACCCATCTTTATTTTGTCATCATTCGTGATGAGAGATGAGTAAAGACCGGATGTTGGCGCCCTATAGACAGAGCTACTGCGTCACGCCAGCGTAATATTAAACGAGCGAGCAGTACATTTCATTTTAATGTTAACAATATGCACTGATACTTGAACGGGAAACTGTGTCTAAAATTTATCTCCATATTATTAATTCTCCATGGGTGTACCATAATGGGTCAGAATACCTGCAACCTTCTTCGCAATAGGACTGGTCTACTAGCTTCGAGCTGTACAACTGGCACTTGGAGATCGGCGGTGAAAGTCATCACCTATGACTCGGGAACCTGATGCACCTTCGCTCAACTACTTTTCAGCCTGAAACACAACAAATACAGATCGTCAGTGGCGTTATCACCACCAGCATTCTGCTGTTGTCTGCCTTCTTTTTCAGAATCGCCTCTTCCGAAGATTAATTGGTGGACCACTTTTCTTTAGATTACAGCATGCTCTCTACAACGTTATCTATAGCTGACGTTCTCACCTGAAGTTACTTTCGATCCATCGGAGACAGCAAAGCACCAAATCGTCCACCGTATCCCTATCCTCCTTTCGCTTTGTGCAAGTACGACGGGAAATAACTATGAGCTGGGTGATAATTCACCTGGCCCAGACTCTCAATCATCTTCTCTAATCAAGGTTAAACCTTAGGTACAGCTTGTATGTCCACCGACTCTTTGTAGAGGTTTCCGATTGCGACTCCCATTCATGCGAGGAAGTCTTACTTGCCTCTTCTTTGTCAGACTTACTTCTGGAATTCCTCAATTTTGAGGTCTATGGGATTCTTGTTCTCATATCTTACGATTTTGTAAAAATTGCAACAATTAC